>VDFB02108505.1:0-13991 GCA_007258455.2 Sequoia sempervirens
GGTTTCACACTAGATAAAAATTTAAAGTTCATTTGGAATGGGTCTTCCCATTTTTCCACCTTGGATGATAATGGGAGGTGTTGTGCTGCTATCCTTCTCTCTAATATTTATGGACTCAAAATATGTTTAACCAAGGTACATCCCCTTGGAATAGGGAAGTCTTGATCACTCTTGAAAAATGGTAGTGCAAAGTTGGCATATTCTTTATTTATGCTCTAAGATAGAATAAGCCTTTGAAAATGGTTAATGAGCATACCTAATATCCCCTTGATAATAGGGGAACTTTAACATGGTGGAAAATCTAGAAGAAAATTTGGGCGATCTTGCCATGGGTTGGAAGGTGAGTGAAAATTTCTACTAGCAAAGGATGAAAGCCAAGTTAAAATTGATTGACCTAATCGAAGGTAGAAAGAAGGAATGCAAAGGTGTTTGGTTTACATGGTGCAACTCCCAAAAATGTGCGAAGAATATTTATTACATATTGGGTAGGATATATGCCAATAGATATTTCTTCAAATTTTCTCCTAATAGTGATGGGGTCAAAGTTTGTGTCTACCCCTACACCTTGTTAGATCACCACCCCATAAAAGCTACTCTAAACACCATCTATGGTAGGCCAAATAATTTTGGTAAGTCTTCCAACTTTATGCTCAATACTTGAACCTCTTAAAAGATAATGATTGACTGGATGTCATCTCTACTCTCAGAGAAATTAACAAGTGGATGCTAAAATACTTAAGTGTCATTGAAAGGTGGGAGTAGAATGGCCTTATCTAGAAAAAACTCTTATAGAATGTAGGTAATAAAAAGGCATTAGATAGTTGGAAAGAAGAATTAGAGTTGCATGACAAGCTACTCTTAGCAAAATCTAAGATCCAATCATTCTTGAATGATGAGGCTCTATGTGAGGAACTTATCCTTTCCAACAAACTCCAAGGGCTTAAATTAAGGTCTAAGCTCAATTGGCTAAGTTGTGGTGATAAGGGGTCTAAATTCTTCTTTATGTGTACTTGAAGGAAAAAATATTTAAAGAGAAAATTAAATAAATATGTGAGGAAGGAAATATTTTCACCTTGCAAGAATACATTTTACATCAATTCCAAGACTATTTTTAAAAAATATTCTCGTCTAAGAGTAGTCGTGAAAGTAGTCACAATGCAAGGAATTTCATTAAAGGCATTATTCCCCAAACAATCTCTGGGGAAGGATGCTTCTTAGCTGCAACCATAACTATAGGGGAGGTTAAGAATTTCATCCTCTCAATGAGTAATGATAAGTCCCTTGGGAGTGATAAACTACTTGTATAATTCTATAAAACCTTCTTAGATTAGGTTACAAAAGATCTAATTCAAGTTTATTTTGAAGCATTGGATAAAGGGTCCTTGAGGAAAAATATAAACAAAGGCATTATTAAGCTTCTTCCAAAAGGTGGAGATAAGACTCTAATTAGGAATTGGAGACCAATTATCCTATTGAATGTCTCCTACAAGATTCTTTTCAAGGTGATTTCCTTATCACTTGTTAATATTCTCCAAAAATTCATTAACACTCAGACTAGATTCATTGAGAGATACATATTAGAAAATCTATTTACAAGTTGGGAGTCCATGGAATGGGCATGGCCCTCCAATCAGAGTGTTTCCATGCTCCTACTAGATTTTGAAAAAGCATATGATAGGGTTGAATGGGTCTTCCTAAGGACTACCCTGGAAGCCTTTGGCTTCCCCAATGAATTTTTCAAAATGGTTGACACCCTCTTAAAAGATGTAGCACAAGTGTATGTGAGTGGGTCACTCTCAGAGGATTTTAATCTTGAAAGATCTATAAGGCAAGGATTTCCATTAGCACCAGCCCTATTTGTTATTGCCTCATATGCTCTTCACTATTTATTAAGGGAGCACACTATGACACCTAAGGTCAATGGTATAAGACTCCCAAACCAAAGTGAGGTTTTAAACATTTAGTTTTTTTATGATACAACCATCTTCCTAGAGCTTGAAGAATACAAAATGCACTCATTGATGGAAAAGTTAATAATGTTCTTCTAGGCATTAGATGACAAAATATCAATTTCCAAATCAATTATCCTTGGATGGTAGGAATCCCCACCTAAGTGTATCAAGAACTATGAATTCCAATGGGGTGGCCCCAATAAACAAGTTAGATATCTTGGGATCGCATTTGTTGCCAGTCCTAATCTAAAGGAAATGTGGTTATGGATCAAGGAAATTTTTGAAAATAATATTGAAGGTTGGAATAAGTAGTACTTATCATTGGCTAGAAAAATTCAAGTATGCTAAAAAATCCTCTCTTCTTACATCATATACTTTTCTTCAGTATGGTTCTTTAGCAACTATCAAGTTAACGAAATTCAAAAGAGAATTAGGAGTTTTCTCTAGTTAGATGAGAAAGGAAAAAAAGAAAAATCATTTGGTTAAATGGAAATGGTGTTGCATTGATAAAATGCAAGGTGGTATTGGTTTGAAGTATCTAAGGCTACATGGTATTGCGCTTGCAACCAAATGGATTGTAAAGGCCTTGGTTGGCAATGAACCTTGGAAGGTTTTGATAAGGATCAGCATACAACTCTCCACCCCCAAACAAGTTATGGCTTGGGAAATGTTGCCTATTAGTAATATTCTCATTAGCAAATGTTGGCCTCCTACAATAATCTAATAAATTGGCCCTTACAGCCATGATTCAGAGATTGGAAATCTAACCTGAATAGCTACTTCAATCATCATGAAGGTGCATTAAAAGTGTTAACCCATGGATGTGAACTTGAAATGGGCTAGCATAGTATGTGCACTAGGAACTCTTAAGTAGCCATCTCTAATCTACAGTTAAAAAACACACAATACTGGAAGTAAATTGCTTGAAAAGGAAATAAAGAAAATGTTGAACATCAACCAACAACTATGCTAAACTCAAATGCATAATAGGAATAAAAGATTTGAGCAACAAACAGGAAACTACTTTTTCTGCTTTGGTTGTAGGAACAGACACAAAATGGACTTCTAGTGGCTACAGGAACAGTCAATGCCAGATTTCTAACTAAGTACTAAACAACAAGTAACACTAAACTAATACTAAACTAATAAGATGGATTACTCACCAAGTGGGCCCCCTTGGATAAGTATCCTCTAAACTAACAAGAACTCAAATGCTCAAACTCAGAACTTTTATTTCATTCACTATAAATCATGCATACAAAGAGTAATGTATCGAAACTAGAGTACAATATCAAATCGTCCAACCTCTTCCTCTATTCTCACTAACTAACTTAGGAGGAAGGAGCATCATATTATTATTTATGTTAATAGCTAAACAAGGCAATCAACTCCATGACTGGGAGGACACCAATTAGGGAAAATACAGAAAGTGGAGCCATAGTGGTTAGGCATGCATGGAATCTAGTCTTACATGCAAGTCAAATGCATATTTAGCATAGCAGTAATGCATGTGCATGCTCATTCATTAAATTCCACTACAACAAGGCGATTACACTCGGCTGCATGGAGAATCTTATGTTGTCGGCCTTCTTTGACTTGGAGTGATTCCTTTGCTGGGCGTTATAGTGCATACCCAACTGGCGGTGTCTTCCTCAACTTAGCATATTAAATCTGCATGGCAACGTCATTACACATAATAACTACACATCTATAACCATCTTAAGAAACATTCAATAACCACATGCAAAATCAATATAGATAGTTCACATATTATGCCAAATATCATTAAAGCTTGCAAAGATAGGATAATATCAAATGTCAATGGTTTGAGGGAAACATTATACCAATACCAACATTTAAGCATTAAAGTCCATGACATCAATGAGAAAATAGACTATAAATTCTACCCAAAATTAGACCAAAAACTAGGCTCATCACTCCCCCCAACCTAATGTTTTGTTGGTCCTCTAGGAGGGGCAGAGTTATTCTTCTGCTTGGTCAAAGCTCTAAAATTTTCAATTGAGAGTTGTTCAACATCAGTGGCTACAGTACGTGAGTCAGGATCCCAATAGAATCCTCCCAATCTGTCAAACCTATTTCATCTCTTCCTTTCTACAGCAATGTCATACTAGTAGAATCTTAAATTTGGCACAGTCCACATGAGCATGGGTAGCTGAAAAGTCAAGGGAAGCCAATTTTGTCCCTAAGTTCTCCCAATTTGAATATGCCTCTCAATTCTTTTTAATTTTACAGCATAATTCTGGATGGAATGAGGCTCAGCCTATTTCAATTCATCAGTCAAACTATTCCATCTCTATGATAGGTATTTTCTCATGGTCTCCTCCTTTGTTGTTGTCTTTACCTCATACTCACTATAAACTGCCTCAATCCAAGGCATAATCCTATTTCCATAACTAGGTCTGAGCAGCATTCTATGCCATTCTCTGTAAATATCCCTTAGGTTGCTTGTTTCAACTCTAATACACAAAGGGATATCAGACTCCAATTGATTATAAGCACCATGTTGTTGTCCCCAACTGATCTCATTTTGCACCCAAGACATGAATGCTCTCAATTGAACATCCCCAACATATAGTAGCGTATTCCAATCATAGTCTTTTGTGACAACATAATTATGTAAATAAAATTCACATAGAAAATTCTTCATTTCAGAGGAGGCAATCCTATAAGCATTGAAAAATTCCATAGGGGTGTCAATAGATGGATTCAAACCTAAGGCAAGTCTTGACATCTTAAAAGAGAGATATTTCTCTTTCAGGAGCATAGCATAGACCCTCAGAGGATCTCTACATTCTAGAATCTTTGGCATCAAAGCTGCCATATCATCTACCCTTTGCTTCAGGGTGGCAATTTTTGCATCTTTATCCTCAATCTCTTCATCCTTCTTCTAAATTTCCTCCTTAAATTTCCATTTTTCCTTTTTCTATTCTTCCTCCCTTCTTTGTATTTCTTTCCATAAATTCAAAATTGTTGCATGTACTGTTTAAAATCAGGAGGATTATGAATTCCTACCAGTCTTTTTGTTGATGACAACTCCTCATATGGAACTATTTGCATGGACTCAGGTTGTCCAGTTATCTCTAATTGTAAGGGTGTTGTTTCTTCTTCCTTTTGTTGTAGGGACTCTTGTTCTTGTTGTGGTTGCAGGAACTCCTACTCTAGTCTGAGCTATTGATGTAGGACTTCATGTTGCAGGACCTCTTGCTCATGTTGCAAGAAGTCATGATTTTCTTCTAATTCTTCTACAATGTTAGCAAGATTGGCAAGTGTTATGTTTGTTGCTCTCTTAAATATGTCTTCTCCTTCTTCAATATTCTATTGCTCCATTGGAGCTTCAAGGTCCTCTTGTGAGGTTTCACCAGGTTAAGGGCTTTCTTGTAGAGGCGTACCAATCATAGGCCTGGTTGGTCTTGATTTCCTAGGAGGTCTCTCACATTTTCCTTTGGCTGCAGAATGAACAATATCAACCTTCCTCTTCTTATAACTTGGAACTTTTCTTTCTACAGGCTATGTTTTAGCTTTCCCTTTTCTCATTTCTACCTCTCTCTATTGTGCCCTAGTTTTCATAAGGGTTTCAAGTGGAACTTCATCATCAGAATCTGAAGAAGAAGAGCTTTCTTTTTCTGAGTGCTCTATTCCAGAAGAACTAATTTCTATAGCTTTTTCTGCTATAGGAGGATTCACACTAGAGCTAGTACTAAAATTTGAAGCCGTAGGAATGGCTTTATCCATGCTTACTCTCCTACTAGACCTACAGGATTGAGGTATAGCCCTAGGTGGAAAATGCTCAACATTCACAAACTCTTCTTGATGATATTTTTTATCAACTTTGATAAACTCTTCCCAGGTCATTCTAGATACATCATGTAGAGATGGGTCTTTGTCACAATAGTGGTTTACAATTCTGAGGAAGGCAATTTTAGCTGAAATCACATATTTTAGAAAATATAATGATTTAATTCTTAAAAGTTCCATTTTAAGGATTCCAATTGAAGAGGTTTGATCAAATCACCTTAAATCAAACCCCCTTGGATAGAACATCGCTAGTTTTAAACCATACCTATAATGTGTCTCCTTTACACCTATCAAAATCTTTGATAACAAATCACTTTTGATTTAGCTTTTGGGGATCAAATGAATTCATTTAAAATTTATTTCAAATGATTATGGTATTCCTCAGAACAAGCTATCCAATGAATATAATTTTAATATGTTTTGGTTTTGTTATGTATTTGTTTTTTAAGTTTTATTAAACATAGGTTTTCATCGAAAATGAATTTCTTTGTTCTTCACATGTGGAAAAATAGAAGATTATCAAAAAAAATTGAAAAATATGAGTGCACCGATATTGAAGTCCTTGATCGAACAAAAAATTAAATTAAGTTTGGGCATATACAAAAAAGTTACCGTTATACGATTAGGTGCTATGTCACGAGATTGTAATTCGTTTGACTTTGAAACTTGATTAAGGAAAAATATTCAATAAAAAACTATCTAACCAAGTGGAAGCACTAGATATCAGAGTTACAAATCTAAATTTGAAAGAATTAGAATTTTATCCTTCATGGAAAAAGTTATGCATTATCTGATTGTCGTCACTTTTTTAAAAATGTTGTTTTCTGAAAAAATCAATTTTCATTGGAGATGGAAAAAGTGCAATTTGATTCCAAATATTTTGAAAAAATATTTTAGAATCTACAAACAAAATTTGATGAGACTCTAGTTGCACCATCTTCAAATTCCTCACCGGTTTGGCAGCTATAGGTGCCAATTGTGAAGGTAGTTAAAAATAATAATTTAGGTGTCGGTTTAGCCAAATTTGTAAACCACTATTATGGGATCACCACGAAGGTTTATTCGAGATATCTAATGGCTGCATGATTGAGTGTGTACAAAGATTTGGTAGCCCGTTATGTAATGTCTGAATTTGTTTAGTGCATATATTACTGCTAGCATCTCTTTCTCTGTCACTGTATAATTGAATTCAGCTCCTTGCAAATTTTTGCTAACAAAGTAAATAGAATTTTCAATAGCTCCCTCTTTCTATCCTAAGACTACTACTATGGCATAATTTGATGCATCAATTTGAATGTGGAAAGGAAGCTCCCAATTCGGTCCTTTGAGTACAGGAGCATGAGTCAAGGTTGCCTTCAAGTCATAAAATTCCTTGTCACAAGCTTCAGTCCACTAAAATTCAACATCTTTAGTGAGAAGTGTATACAATGGTGTTGTTACCTTGCTGAAATCCTTGATGAATTGCCTATAATATCCTGCATGACCCAAGAAACTCCTAACATCCTTCTATTTTGCAGGTATAGGCAGATTTGTGATTACCTCAATTTTTATAGGATCTACTTGAATTCCTTCATGGGAGATGTAGTGGCCAAGAACTACACCCTCTTGCATCATCATGAAACACTTTTCACTATTTAAGGAAAAAAATTGATCCTCACATCTCTATAGGACTCTCCTAAGATTCTCCAATGCTTGATTAAAATCAGCACCATAAGCAGTGAAGCTGTCCATATAAATCTCCATGCAGTCATGAGAAATGTCTGAAAATATGCTAATGACTTCCCTCTAGAAAGTTGTAGGTGCATTGCACAAGCCAAATGGGAGTACTAAATAGGCATAGGTCCCCCATGGATAGGTAAATGTAGTCTTCTCTTGGTCTTCTAGTGCATTTTGGATCTGGTTGTAGCCACTAAATCCATCTAGAAAAGAGAAATATTGCTTTATTGCAAGTGTGTCCAAAACTTGATCAATTAAGGGTAAAGGAAAGTGATCCTTCTTGGTGGCAGCATTAAGTTCTCTATAATCAACAAAAACTCACCATTTCCCTCCTTTATTGGGTACAATTACTAATGGAGAAAACCGCTAACTATTTGAAATTGGATAGATAAATCCTGCATCTAGTAATTTCTACAGTTCTCCTTTCACAATTTCTCTTAGTGCAGGGTTAATCCTTCTTTGTGGCTGTCTTACTGGAGTGCACTCATCTCTAATATAAATTATGTAGGTACAAATTTTAGGATCTAGACCCTTCATGTCATGATAATCGCATGCAAATGCATGTTGATGGGCCCTTAATATGTTTTCCATTAACAGTTATTTCTCTTCATTCAATTTACTATTAACATTCAGATATTTTCCCTCAGACAGTTGGAATTGTGTAGTTAATTCTATCATGGCTACTTCATTAATACATGTTACCTTTAGTTCATATGGTATAAATGTATGGAACATACCTGTTGTTGCAGGAAATCTATATGCAGGAACACTAGTTGCAAGAAGAGTTGTTGCAGGAAGAGTTCCTATAGGAAAAATTTCTGCAGGAACAGTGGCTACAGGAAGAGTAGGAAAAAGTACCCTGACCGAAGTAGAAGATGATGCTTAATCCACTTCATAATTATTCTAAATGATATTAGCCAACACTTCATCCTCATCTTGGAGTTTCATGAAAGAGCTTCTTTCTAGCATCATAAGTTGTGCCACAGAATTAACTTCCTCGGCCTCTTCACCAACTTGTGTCCATACAGAATCTTCTTTAGCATGAGATGGCTGAGCAAGTGGATAAAGAACAAACTTTTTAGTACTTCTTCCATCTGAAATGGTCATGTCACCAGAATGACATCCAATCTTTGCATCTATTGTTGCCAACCAAGGCCTTCCAAGAATGATGGGATACCCGCCTAGTATAGCCTTAGGAGAAAGAATCATAAAGTTTGTTGGGTACTCCTAGGATTCTAGAACTACCACAAGATCCTCCACTACACCATCAGGCTTAATATTAGAGTTATCAACAAGCTGTAGGGCAGTAGGAGTAGATCTCAAACTTGCAATATTTATTTGGTGCAGGATTTCTTTGGTCATTACATTGATTGCTACCCCTAAATCAATCAGAGCATTCTTCACTTGGATCTCGTTTATGACAATTGCTACCATAGGACTGCCTAGGTCATTATACTTGGGAATAGTCACTTTTCCTAGCATGATATCAACTAGTTGGACCACCACATGAACTGTAGTTGGGTCTTTCTTCTTCCTTCTTGGTTTCTTAAGACAAGCTTCCTTGATAGCTTTGTCATAGATTGGAACATCCTTTATGGCCTAAAATAGGGGTATCTGAACACATATATGCTTTAGCTAATCCAGGATGTCAAAAGTGGCATCCTCCTTTTCTTCTTTCTTCTTGGCAACTTCCAATCTTTGAGGAAATGGTGGTTCTTGCTTGGTCTATTTGGCTTGGATGGGTTCAATATTTTTAGGTGCATGGTGTTGAATGGGATCATTTAGAGGCTCTTCCTCCTCCTCCATAGGAAGCTCAGTGATAATGGGGTTGGAAGGGCTTGGTAGAGTGGTTAATGAACATAGGTGGATATCACTTACACTCACAGCATATGCAGGGAATTGATTTGAATCAATAGAGTATGTAGGTTGTTGTTGTGGTTTGTTATTTGGATTAGGTGTGGACTGAGCTAGTAGCTGAGTGGGTGTAGGTTAATTTGAGATTGAATTAGCAAGTGGAGGCATTAGATCAGGCTATTGGTACTGAGAAGGTGGCTGCATGTAGCTGGTTGTCTGAGTAGGCCATTTTTGTCCTCCTCTCCATTGATTTGTTTGTTTCCAATTTCCTGGAGGTGGTTACCAGTGCCCCTAAGATTGCTACCAATTCCCCTTAGGCTTTTTCCAGTGAGGTGGAGAACTCTAATGACTAGGCCAAACAATTGGAGGGTTACTCCAAGGTTGTGGTGGATAGCCTCCATAACTAGGTGGATATGGGGGATGTCATTGGTTACTAGATGAATAAGAGTTAAAGTATGGCCCAACATCGGACAGTGGATCTGGTGGCATACCTTGTCTTGCAGCCCAAGGCTTCCTTTGTGCAACATATTAGACTTGGTCTTCTTCAATCTAAATTGACTTGAACTCTGGTGAAATTTTCTTTCTTTCCAGGTTAGCTACCATCTTACACCTGCAGTCCTTCTTTTATTTGTAGTGGGGACAATACTCTGTCAACATCATCTACGCCTCCTCTTGCTTCTTCTTGGCCTAAAGTGTATCTAGCTGGGTAGCTAGATTGTTGATAATGTCTTGCTTGAATTCTTCCAGAAAATGAGTGATCTCCATTCTTGAAACTCTATCAGTTGTTGACTTACACATGGAAGATTGATAAGCTCTCCCTTTCTTTAAAGTTGCCCTAGAGTAATTCTGGCATATTTTCTTAATATCCTCCCAAGGAACTTGGGAGATATATCCTCCTACCATGAGGTCCAAGGCATTAGTGCAGCTGTCATTGATTCCTCTTAGAAAAAATAACTTTTTGTGTCTTCATTAAGTGTATGGTATGGAGATTTTTGTAGGCAAAACAGAAATTTTGCAATGTAGTATTCTAGGTTCTCATCTTCCTTTTGTTGCATCCTGAAAATGTCACCTCCTCTCATGTCACCACCCCTGCAATATTCCTTGTATTTCTCAAGGAATTTTGTCTTCATGTCTTCCCAAGTTTCCATAGTATCTCTACCTAGGCTCATGAACCATATTAATGCAGCTTCCTTTAGAGTGGTAGGAAATAACTTAAGTCAATGGGCATCAGTAGTATAATCATAACTCCTACAGAGTATGTCAAACTTAAATGAGAAGGTATCGGGATCTTCTATCACAATTCCATAAAACTTGGGGAGTACTAAAGCAGGGATATTCTTGATGTTGTCAACTTCATTTTGATGGGAAATGGGAAAAGGAAAATTCGGTGGGTTAGGTTTGTTCCCATTTGCATCACCCATGCTTGCTTGATGTGGTTCCAAAGCAAGGAGGTTCTCAAGATGATTTTGATCTTCAAAGGAGACTTCAAAACTAGTCAGATCAAGATATGCATCAGCAAAGGGGTGTGGATAAGTCTTTTTCTTCTTCTAGTAAATTTTGATATTCAACTAGCTGGAATGGATTAGGATTGTTATGAAGGAATCTCCCATAAGCATCCCTTCTCCTTCCTCTATGCATGTGGTATCACTCACTATCATCCAGCTCACACAAAAATTGGTAATGAATAAGGGGGGTCATTACTTCCTAAATGAGGATATACTAAGAACAACTTCCAAAAAAATTACAGCAAGAAAACTTACAATGACTCCAAAAGATACCCTATTTTGACACCATCCCCAACAATGGCGCCAAAAATGTTGGCCTCCTAGAATGATCTAATAACTTAGCCCTTACAGCCATGATTCAAATATTGGACATCTAACCTGAATAGCTACTTCAATCATCATGAAGGTGCATTTAAATTGTCAACCCAAGGATGTGAACTTGAAATGGGCTAGCACAGTATGTGCACTAGGAACTCTTAAGTAACCATTTCTAATCTACAGCTAAGAAACACACAATACTGGAAGTAAATTGCTTGAAAAGGAAATAAAGAAAATTTTGAACATAAACCAACAACTATGCTCAACTCAAATTCATAATAGGAATAAAATATCTGAGCAATAAACAAGAAACTACTCTATCTGCTTTGGTTGTAGGAACAAACACAGAATGGACTTCTAGTGTCTATAGGAACAGTCGATGCCATATTTCTAACTAAGTATTAAATAACAAGTAATAGTAAACTAATGCTAAACTAATAAGATAGATTACTCACCAAGTGGGCCCCCTTGGATAAGTATCCTCTAAACTAACAAGAACTCAAATGCTCGAACTCAGAACTTTTATTTCATTCACTATAAATCATGCATACAAAGAAGAATTTATCAAAACTAGAGTACAACATCAAATTGTGCAACCTCTTCCTCTATTCTCACTAACTAACTTAGGAGTAAGGAGCATAAAATTATTATTTATGCTAACAACTAAACGAGGCAGTCAACTCCATGACTGGGAGGACACCAATTAGGGAAAATAGGGAAAGTAGAGTGATGGTGGTTACACATGCATAGAATCTAGTGAGACATGCAAGTCAGGCACAAATTTAGCACAACAGTAATACCCGTGCATGCTCTATCATTAAAGTACACTACAACAAGGTGGTTACACTCAGCTACATGGAGAATCTTATGTTGCTGGCCTTCTGTGACTTGGAGCGATTCATTTTCTAGATGTTATAGTGCATGCCCATTTGGCGATGTCTTCCTCAACTTAGCATATTAAATCTACATGGAAAGGTTAGTATGCATAATAACTACACATCTATAACCACCTTAAGAAACATTTAATAACCACATGCAAAATTCGTATAGATAGTTCACATATTATGCCAAATATCATTAAAGCTTGCAGAGATCTAGATAATATCAAATGTAAATGGTTTGAGGGAAACATTATACCAATACCAACACCTAAGCATTAAATTCCATGACATCAATGAGAAAATAGACTATAAATGCTACCCAAAATTAGACCAAAAACTAGGCTCATCAACAAACACCCTATGGTTCCAGCGAGTTCCCTAGTCTTCAAAAGTTTGTGGAAATATTGGGAGTTAGTTAAGCATAATGTGATGATAAGTAATGGTAAAATATCATTATGCAACAATAATAGTTGTCATCCTACAACTCCATATGATGGAACCTGGAGAATAAATCTAAACCCCTTGCTCTACTTCAAGGGTGCTCTACTAACAAGTGGGCCCAAAATGGAATCCTTACCTTCAAATATATTTTGTCTAATGGCCAAATCAAAAGTTGGAACAACTTGGATTTTGAGTTCAATCTAGTAGATTCAAGTTTGATAACTTATATCACCCTTCAAGAGGCCTGTAAGGGGGCCAACTCCACATTTGCATTGATAAGTAACTTGAGTTATCCAAGGACTTCATTTGGAAAGATGGGTTTCCCTCCCTAAAATAAAAGCTAAAACAATTTATAAAACACTAACTAATGATATTTTTATCATTGATCATCTTAATAAGTGTTGGAATGTATCCCTTTCTAATAATCAATGGAAAAGAAATTTCAATACTATATGGCATAATTTCAAGGAGCTCAAGAAGGCTTTCTTTATATGGCTAATCACTTTGTATAAAGTTCCTTTCAAAACAACTTATAATGATGTGGATATCTCTAGCATTTGTAAAACTCCTAAAACTATCAAGCATATTTCTTTTATTTCTTTTATGCAAAAGAAATTTAGGAAATATTTTGTAATAAAATTTGTATTTGGGATAAACATGGTAGATTTAAATGGAATAAAGTGATAATCAATGATATGAAGCTGAATAAATTTTTATTTTATTTTTGAGACTGTTTGTCTATTGAAATCTTATGGCACATCTTGAAAGCAAGGAATGAGGATAAATTTAAGGGTAGTAGGAGGTCACTTACTGAGACTTCCAAAGACTCGCATTTTTTAACATCATCTTGCAAGTTATTGTCCATTTGGAGATTTCAATGATCAAGTTCTATAGGTTGATCAAGGAGGGCTCAATGATAATTAACAAAGAGGAGCCAAGGTGTGGGCATGCACATCACTGTAACCATGAGGAGGCTAAAGCATTCCTAAGGGACTTTAGTGAATTCTAGAGAGTGTTTAACAATACAAATTGGAATGAAAAAATACATAGGGAACCACACCCTACTAGACTCCAAGGGAACAAGGATGCCATCTTAGCTACAGGAGATGTCAGACCCAATATACAAGACTCTGATAGCAGTAATGGTTAATCTTTAGAAAGTTTATTTCAGACTGTTTAGAGCTTAATATGGCCATATGCAATTTATTTTTTTATATACCAACAACCTTTTGATCATATACATGTATATTCTATATAGCAGTGACACCTGTAATTCCTCACTGATTTTGTATATATCCAGTGATAGTTGCTATAAAATACTTTGACATAAACTATGGAAGGTAGTTATTTAAACTAGTTACTATGTGTTGAAAGCTACTATGGCAGAAAGATGTAATTTTTTTTTATTTACTATTATTAATACAAATAAAAACATTAAAAATAATATATATTTCTAATCTAAATCTAGTGTACAAATAATACAATAGTTATGATAGGAACTCAATATT
>VDFB02108506.1:0-23664 GCA_007258455.2 Sequoia sempervirens
TTTTGGATTTAGTCACAACTTGTAATGCTCTAACCACTCAAATATCTTTTTCAGGATGGTAGGATGTTCTGCTCGTGTTCTAGATTTCCCTAATAGGTTGTCGACATAATCCTCCATGATGATATGTATGAGGTCATGGAAGATGACCGTCATTGCCCTATGATACGTTGCCGTGTTTTGAGACCAAAGGCATAACATTGTAACAAAAAAGTATCCCAAATTGTTGTGAAGGCGGTCTTATGTTGGTCCTCAGGTGCGATTCGAATCTGATTATAACCAGAGAAGCCATCCATAAGGGATAACATCTCATGTCTTGCTGTCAAGTCGACCAACATGTCAATGTTAGGTAGGGGGAAGTCATCTTTTGGGTAGGCTTTGTTAAGATCCCTGAAGTCCGTGCAGACCCGAATGTCCCCATTTGGTTTGGCAACTGGTACTATATTGGAGATCCACTCAGAGTAGTCAATCGGTCTGATAAAACCTGCCTCTAGTAACTTCTCCAATTCCTTCTTGACTAATAATGCGACCTGTGGATGCATCTTGCAGAGCTTTTGTTTAACCCAGGCTTGAAAATTGAAGGCGGAATGTCTAAATGATGAACCACTAAGGTGGGGTCTAAGCCTATTATGTCTGAGTATGACCAAGCAAAGTTAATGATTCCCTCTTGGAGTAGCTGCACGATGACCGGATACTCTTGCTCTAAGAGTGACTTAGCTACATATGTGATTTTAGGATTTTCAGTAGTACCCAGATTAACTTCTTGGAATTATAGCTAATCGAGAATAGATGATCGGTGAGATAAAGCTGAGTTCCCATAAGGGGAAGATGAACATCTCCATCTTCGGTGCCTCTTTGAGGTTTTAAATTAGATGCATCCTTTATTTTACTTTTTCAAGATTAGGAGGTGCCTCGGGGGAGAGTTTTCGCGATGACCGCTTTTTACTTTTCTTATTCCTATTTTTGCGACTGGAGTGTTCATCCTCCCCCAATCCCATAAGGTTGACATATGTATCCACAGATATATTGATAGGTGTGCTATTACGTAGGTCCCAATCAATAAGCTTAGGGTGACAAAGGGATAGGCTAATAGTGCAGACAGATAGGCATTCGAACATGGATGATAGGTCGGCGTGATCGACATCATCATATGCACTATGATGGATTCCTCCTCGAGTATGTCTTCCAATGAGCCATTGTCCACAGCGACACTATTGGAAGTATTAGACAATGTTTTAGGGCCTTTCTGCTTTCTGTCATACCCACAATGCTATTTTTTGGGAGCTTTGACATATCGATAGGTTGCAACACGCCCTATTCTTCTTCTTTACCTAGGCCCTTGCCATGATAGTTATATTTTTCCACTTGGCCAGGGGTACTTTTCCTGAAAATATTCCTTTAGAGGAGTTTCTAGTTCAGGCTCTTCTCGGTAGACCCATTGGCTTATGTCCTCTTCTGGTGCATCTATCTTGACACTTGGGGATCTGAAAGTGGTGGTAGGGATGTTTTACCACTGAAGGTGACAGTCTTGTCTTCCTTTGGGGTAGCATCGCGAAGGTTGACCATACTAAAATGCGTGGCCGATTGTATGGTTGCTATATTAAGAGCAGTATGCATTTCATATTCTCCACACCCCTTGTCAATGATCTAGACTTTTGTGACTATAGGATCAGTGGTGGAAGATGGAGTGGTTGTCATGATGGAGGGTGGATTAGTGGATGATGACTGCGATGCCCCCATTTCGACCCTGAGACAATAATGTAAATGGGGAAATGATGCTTCTAAAGCATGAAAATATTCAAATGGTTGGGGATTAGCATAGATGGTGACTTCTTGTCCATTGACTGGGAATTTTAGGCAGCGATGGTATGTGGATGGGATGGCTTGCATAGAGATGGAGCCATGAATGAGGAGGAATTATATGGCAAGTCGGATCAAAGGACATGGCCGTATCTTGAACCGAGTCCCATGGATAGGAAGATTGATGATCCTCTTGAATTCCTTTTGCATTATCATAAGCCTTGATTGTGATGATCTGATTACTTAAATCCGCTTGTGTATACCCCACCTATTTTATAAATTTTAGAGTACACAAGTTGAGGGCAGAGCCATTATCTACCAAGACCCTTTTTTATTTTATGATGAGCAACCACGACTTCAATATGTAAGGGGCAATTATGGTTGACATCGATGTTTGGCATATTGTTTTGGCTAAAGTACAGTTGATGGGATAAAGCTAGGTGTCCTACCAAAGCTTGGAATTGTGTAGGATCAATGTTATTAGGTACATGGGTTTCCTGTAGGGCTCTGTTGAGGATTTCTTGATGCACAGGGGAAGACTTAAGTAAATCCAAAATGGAGATATGCGCAGGGGTCTTTCCTAAGTGATCAGGATGTTATCTTGAGGCTACGAGTCGATTGGGCAAGTCTGGGGAGACCCACGGTGATCACCCGGTGCTTCATGGTATGTCTTCTTACTTAGGATCTTTGGCTTTGATATGTATCATGGATACCACGAGGTTTCTCCAAGGTAATAGAATAATACCCTCCTAATTGAGGGGGTACATTTTAAAGTTCCGTTATTTGTCTTTGTTGTTTTGAGGATTACTGTTGGAGGTGCTCGGGCCTTGATTATGGTTTGGAAAGGCGTTTTGATATATCTGTAATTGAGCATTGGACGACGAAGCTTGACTGGGGTCAACCTTGATATCACCTCCATCTATGAGATCTTGGATGTAGTTTTTCAGACCCTGACACTTATTCAAAGAGTGTCCTTTGATCTTATGGAACTCGCAATATTCATTTTCCCTAAACCATGCAGGCTTAGGTTTGGATTCATCGAGTGGCTTGGTGACAGGGTACATGATCAGATAGTTGATCTGTAACAGCCTATTGAAGACGACGCTCAAGGGTTCTCCTAATTGAGCATACTGGCGTTTGGTGTTCCCTTGGTTATTCTGATTGGACTGTTGAGGAGGACGGGGTGTCCCCTACGGTACATATATGGCGTTAGGTATGGATTGTTGCTGTCTCTAGGATGTGTTAGCCACGTGAACATGTTTAGTATCAGTAACGCCATCATTTACTGCGTTTTTGTTTTTGTTCCAAAAACATGGCTTGTCATTGAATGACCTTTCCTTTTCTTGATTATATATTTTGATGTGCCCCTTGGCAACAAGGGCATGCTCAAGGATGGGTCCCTTCTCCACTACCTCCACGAAGGTGGTGACACAATGTAATCTAAAATTATGAGCCATGTCGGGATGAGAGTTCTCCACAAAGAGGGTGACCATGTCCTTTTCTTTCAAAGGGGTTTTCATTCGGCTTGCTAGCGCACGCCACCTTTGGAGGTAGTTGGTAAAGGTTTCCCCCTCACGTTGTTTCTCTTTGAGGAGATCCAAGGTATCAGTGTCTTTCTCCAAATTGAAGGAGAAGTAGGAGACAAAATTTTCTGACAGGTCTGCAAAAGATTTTATGGATTCTTTTTCGAGGGTCATGAACCACCCTAGGGCGTTGCTTGCCAGACTCTGTGGGAACAGGCACAAGAGATAGTTGTCATTGTGGATAACTTCTTGACATTGGGAGTAAAACTCCTGCAAGTGGGCCTTAGGGTCTTTGTTCCCCTTATATTTGTCAAACTTTGGCATCTCAAAATGTTTGGGGAAAGGAATCAATGAGATGGAGGGATCAAACGGATATGGGCATATATCTTCAAACTTGAATGATTGTTTGCCAGTCCTTGCCTGAAGAGCTTTCAAAGCGGCTTTGATTTCTAGTATGTCTGCACTGGCCAGTGTGTTGGACGGGTATTGATTGTAGGACGATTGTGGATTTTGAGATGATGCTTGGAGATAGGCGTATGGATAATGAGGAGGTAGTATCCCCTGCTGATGCACCAAAGGACCTTGTTGATAAAGAGGTTGTTGTTGCGAGGCGGGATATGGATTGGTTGGGTAGTTATGGGTGGCGTACTGTTGGTAAGTATGGAGAAGGTGTTGTTGATTGGTTTGTGGATATTGGGGGTGCTGATGTGACTGTTGCGAGGCCACATAAGACGGTTGTTGTTGATATTGTTGTTGGCTATAATAATTGTAATGATGGGGTGGTTGTTGGTGCATTGTTGGCGGCTGTGTTGGGTGAGATGGGATGTTATGTGGTGGTTGCGCCTGTGGGCATAAGATGGATGCAAGGAATGGAGATATAGTTGGGGCTGAAGGCCGAGGTTGATTTCCTTGTGATTGATGTGGTGGTGGTTGTGTTGAAAATAAAGGATTGACCAATGGTTGTTGTTGAGGTCGAGGTGTGGTTGAAATGTTTTGCGAGGGAGATTGTTGAGCACTAGTGGGAGCATAGGATTGGGGAGGTTGTTGGGGTATGAATGATGATGGTGGAGGGATGTTGGATTGGGGAGGTTGTTGGGGTATAAATGATGATGGTGGAGGATTTGTAGTCCCAGGAGGCGGAGGCAAGGTAGCAAAAGAGCTGCCCTCAGTGTTGATAGGAGGCGGATTTGAGGGGAGTGGTGCCAGTAGCATTAGTGGTTGCAGTTGTGGGATGTTTTGTGGCATGCCAAAGGAAAAAGGATCATTGGGGTCAGTGGTTTGGGGTGTCCCTGTGACCGAGATGGTGGGATGCGTGGGATTGCCAACTGGATACAGAACAACGTTGCCGAATTCAGGCTGATGCCAACCTTCTACGGAAGGAACATTAGGGACATATGAGCTACTTGGGATGTCATGTGAACCTTGGGGGACATTAGATGTGGAGGTTCCATACTTGGATAAGTCGACACCTGATGGTAGCTTGACACCTTTATTAATCAAGTGAGCCAAGATTTCCTCGCCATGTTTTTCAAGAAGGTGTTTAGTCATTTGCGCATTAACAGGGTTACTGAAGTGTTCCTCGAATGTGAGCTTAGGTTGATTAGCCATGTTTTCCTCCCCAGGTGGTGACGTGTTTTGACCATCAACGTTGGATTGTGATGAGGTACCATTGTGGGGATTGTGAGGGATGTTAGCACCATAGTTAGGATCTGATGAGACGTTCATTGTGTTGTTGGGATCTTGAGGGTTGTTTGATTGGGCATTTTGGGCTTGTTGATCGGCCATCTTCTTTGCCTGTGATTGGGTCTGAATGGGCATGCAAGATGATGAGATGCATCAAGATACTAGAAAGACTTGGATGATGAAAGATTGATTCGATTTGATGGGAGATTAGCTGATGACGATCGGTCAGAATGACATGGATTGATTTGATGAAATCGGATTGGGTTGATTGGTAGACACTGGATTAGTCTAGGTTTTGGATTTTGATTTGGATAGATTTGATGATGTGGGGGTTGGATCGATTTGATGATTAGGATTGATTTGATGGTAAATACGATGAAGACTGAAATCCACAACCGAGTTTAAGAAGGATCCTTGGTAACACTAGGTGTTGATTGATGGGTAGATGTATGATAATGACACCGAATCCAACTTGAGATAGAAGTGGATTGATTGGGTCGAGAAGGATGACCGACCTAAGACAGATAGCAATCCTAAGTCAGTTACGATGATTATGATTAGGGATGAACACCTAGGTCAACTCAAATGACAACTCCAACGGGGCTTATATGGAATAACGAAGATCAGAGATGAAAGCGGATTTAGGACGGATGGGGAGCGCCTTAGGACAGATGAATGACTCTTGGAACGAAGGAATGAGAGCTTGGAACAAGAAAAAGAGTGTTTGTAATGAATGTCTCTTAGAACTAGGGGATGAAGACTAGAACGAACGTTCAGATGTTCGTTTAGGATGGTGAATGGTCGTATCGTTGTTCAAAATAGAGGGACAAGGGATGCCAAGTGATAATATAGGCTGGCCAAAGGTCAGGTCCGCCACAACACAAGGTCAGGTCCACCACAACATGAGGTTAGGTCCGCCACAACATGTGGTCAGGTCCACCACAAAATAAGGTCAGGTCTGCCACAGAATAAGGTCAGGTCCGCCACAACATGTGGTCAGGTCTGCCACAGCATGAGGTCAGGTCTGCCAAAGGATGTGGTTAGATCCGCCAAAGGATAAGGTCAGGTCTGCCAAATGATAAGTTTGAAGCTTGATTTTTTTGATGGACAAGTAAGGCAAAGGACCCAAAATATAGCAAACATGAAAAGATTTGGCCAAACTGATAATGACTGGTTTTGCACGAGAAAGACAGTTCAGACAACACAACCCTAAGATTAGTAGAAACAGGTATGGTCAACAAATTCTTCTACTCTAGGATGCACATGGTTGCTAAGGAGTCCTCGATATACACCCGGTACGTGAGGCCCAAACCGTGAACACCAAACCATTACAAGCATGAGTTGGGAACCTTAGCGAGATACTAAAAGCTCGGACCAACTCTTCACGTCATCCCGACGCTTCGCTAATTACAACATGGTTGGATTGAGGTACAACTTTTGCTCTCCCCCCTTTATATACCCCGCCAATATGCGTGGTTGGAATCATCCCTTGGGGTGATGAAATCCCTAAGCAGGTCCCACTAAGAAAATGAAAAATGGGGTGACTCAAAGGACTTGGAAAACTATGATTTCTCGTTACCCAGGATCGCCAAATGACGCAAGGGGATTGGATACGTCAAATAGCCTTCCACAAGCATGCCAAACAAAGTTTATTGACCCTTCTAATTAAACTATGTGCCTAATTTACCAAAGAACAATTGGTAAAAACTTGAAATTTCACCTTGGTGGTCGGGTCCACCACAGCGAGGTTAGGTCATGCATCGGAGGGTCGGGTTCACCACGGAAGGTCAGATGCGCCACCGCGGGGGTCAGGTCCACCACCCGGAGACCGGTCGCCACCGCGGTCGGTCTGCCACCCGCCGGTGGTCGCCACCGAGGTGGTCAGCCACCCGCAGTCCGGGTCCACCATCGGAGAGGTCAGGTCCACCACCATAAGTCCGGTCATGCCACGGAGGTGGTCGCCGCTCTATAACTGAACTTTTGTAAAATGCAAAAAATAGCAAACGTGAAAGAAAAAGACCCGTTTGTGGGTCCCACCAGGCATGCCAAAAATGTGATAGGTCGAATATATGCGTTAGAAAATGAGCAGCAAACTAAAGAGTGCAAATAAACACCAAAACAACCTACACCTCAAGATTAGCCTAAGTTGGAATCAACACAAGATAAAAGCAACAAATAGAACTTTATACCTTGTCTCGAATCGATCCTTTGGTTGGCCCTTCGATCTTTGATGTGTATGCTCCTTGGATGGCACAAGATGCAAGCTAAATGATGTTGAGAGGATGAGTGCAAGTGGATGAAAACATGAAAATGGCTAAGTATAGATTGAGAAATAAAATTGCAAGAGTTTGGCTAACTAAAATGATCTCCCCAAATGAGAGAAAGAGGGGGTATTTATAGGAATTTTTGAAATTCCTAGAAGAGAGATGGATGGCCAAGATTGAGCCACCAATGATCAAGATGTAGGGCTAAAGGTGAGTTGAGAACTTACAAGCCCTCATCTTGACATATGGCATGTGATATAGCCCTAAAGGTGAAGTGGACATGAGGGTGAAAGGATAATTACATGACTTGGAGGGTACACAAGTACCTTGGGATTGGACAAGATCTCCTCATAAAGGAAGGTCCTTGTACCCATGTGGGTGAGAGGACATGTGGGGAGGTCCAAAAATTCTTGAAATATCCTCTCATGGGGAGATGGGAAGAATAAAAGAATGAAGAAGGACATGTGGGAAAAGGTGAAGGAATTAAAATTCCTTTTGCAAGAGTGCGATGGGGGATTAAAAGGTGAATTAAAATTCACATGGGAAATGGAATGCTTGCAAAAGGAGAAACTTTAATAAAGGTTGACTTAAAAGGACCCACATTCCATATATGGGGAAGAAGGATTAGGTTGGACTAACATATGATTAAGGTTGTGCAAGTACTTGATTAAGATGGACTAATGACTTATTAGAAGCAAATTATGGGAATTATGGAGGATGTGACCTAATGATGATTAGGGTATTGCACATGCTGAAACCATAGTTAATTAGAAGAAGATGAAGAAATTAAGAGATGAATTAGAGACCAACTTGCAAAAGTTGGAGGGATGTGTGACAATGAGAGGAAGGGAAAAGAGGAATTAAAAATAATTTTTTTGGTTCAAAGAAAGGAATATGACTAAATAAAATAAAATGGTGTATTTATTTAATTTAGAAGAGGAAGAGGGGTAAAGTATTTATTAAATTAAATACTTTATGGACCCTATGTAAGATGCAAGGTATTAATTAAACAAATGATTTAATTAATATTAAAAGAGTGGATAAGCAGCTAGATGAATAAGGAGACGTATTTGATCATATGGAAGTGGTCAAATTAGATGTCTACACAAAGTACAATAACAACCATGATTGAAAGTTTTAAAAATTTCACCAAGTTTTAAATCATATACATTTTCATCGAGAGCATTATCTATAATCTTTGAGGTTAGTGGGACCTGTTGCTATTCTTTGGAGTAAGTAATGATGTAAGGTATTGCAGTTCCATATGGTGCTGTGTCAAAACCTAATAATTTGGTATGTTCTTCTAATGGTTTAGAATAACAAGGGTACTATTTCTGCAAAAAATGAGAGGGTAGTTTGAAGACTCGTTGCCAAAAATGTGATAGTAAATAGTTACTTCAATTGATCATGCAGTCATAGAAAAATATGATAGTAGACAAAGGCAAGATTGTGGAGAGATAGTTTACATGGAGTGAGTGACTGCAAAAGAGTGGCATTGAATTATTTTACAAACCATTTTCTTTTGAGGGCAGCATTTTTGTGTGGAACATTTGACTGAGAATGTTCTTATTTCAACTAATCGTCAAAAGGAGAAAATGATCACACTACAAGAGAAGCTCTTTCCAGAATTTAATCATAGAGAAACAAACTTTTAGATGGAGAGAAATAAGATATGGCCGCGACTTTGTTGAAGTAAAGGATATGATTCAAGCATATTTTTCCTTAGGAAATGAAATGAGACAACAAGAAAAGTGTAGGATAAAGAAAGTATACTCATTTTTCTGCAAAATGGAGTTTGAGTTCAAGCCTTTTACTTTTAGAGAAATAAATTAAATCATTGATAGAAGCTTACCTTAAGCTTGTTTTGTGTAGATTTGAATAAAATTCTCTCTGATTGTTCCAAACTCACCATGAAATTCACCTACAGTAGCATGGAGAAACCCTGTTGTCGGCGCATGAAGATTCTAGAAGTTTGATGGATGAAAATAAAATGCTTTTCAAACTTTTTCCAAGGTTTTGAGTTAGGGTTTCCAAAACCCTAGATGGCGGACCATCACTTAGGAATTTTTTTCCTTTACTTTAAAATAATTTCATGCATAAAATTAATGCCTATGTAATATATTGAGTGCTTTATGGCCTTTTTGGCATTAGTTTTTGAAACAAGGTCAAAAGTCTCCTTTATTTTTGTACAAGATTGAAGGCTGATTTTTAAATGTAAAAGGCACATTATTAAAGTGATGCATTATAAATCACTTTAATAAGTGTTATGTAATTGCAAAGGAAATAGGTGTTAGTTTTTATGATTAAATCAAAAGGGAGTTACTTGTTTATGGAGGTTATTCTTTTGCAAGCATATGGAGGAGGTCGAAACACTTTGAAAACACATGCCAAGCATATAGGGGCTTTTATTTTGCTTTTGGAGTGATAGATAGAATATAGGCATGTTTTTTTAGTTTGGAAACACAAGGAGGAGATTTAGGCATAAGTTTCTTGAGACTTCATGATAGACTTGGTCAAATTTGACTTTTTCACCCCTTTGGAGCCTTTTTGGAGTAAATATGCATGCTATATTTTTGGCTTTTTGAGGGCATTCGACCTCAACTGCTTCTAGATCCTTTTTTGGTGGAGCTACTTGGGGTTGATGGATATAATTGTCTTTTGGACTCATTTTTGAGAGAGTTCAGATTATGCAGCTTTTGTACTTAGTGACTTTTTGAAGTCCTTATATAGTTTTTTTTGGCATACTTTGTAACTCTTTGGATATGGAATATAGAGGATACCTTGGTTATTTTTGGTGATGAAATTCTTTCCTTTTTGTTCTTGTAGTCTTGTGTATGTTGAATGATTGATCAAGCTCTTTGTGAATTTTTTTTCAAATTTCCTTCTAGCTTTGTCTCATGAGGTTATACCTTTTTTGTAAATCTAAGTTTATGCAGGTTACTAATTGTGTCTAAGGAATGCATATAGCTTTTCAATTGTGAAGATTACCTTCCCTTTCTTAGTTATTGTATTTTGGCACTTTAGTGAAATATTTATGTAGAAAATTACTGTAACAAGTTGTGTAAAATTTAATTTATGTCAATTTGAACTAAGTGTTTGAATTTTTGGGTTTCATTGTCCTCATTAAGCTTGGTGTATCACTCTATTTTCACTTTCAGGTTTCATTTAAAAACATTCCTTTTCCTTTTTCCTTTGCAAAATCAGTAGTTTAGGTGATAACCAACTAGGAGCCAGGCTTATATGGAGATTCACTCCATTTTTTAGGTGACCCACAACCTAGGAGTGATTCAATGTTTTCTATGGAGTGCCAAGTCATGTAGCTTAATTTGTTAAATCTTGCAACTTAGTTAGGGTGCAACTCTAGTAGATAACAAATAGGTTTAAGGAGATCATTCTACATTTGATCTTTGTTTTTATACAACATATTTATTTTAATTTTGCAATAGTTTTTATCAATCCATGTTGCTGAAAAGCAATGCAACTTTAGTTATGCTTTGTTGTTGTATCAATTCAAGATTTTTTGAATGAGAAACATGAGACCTTAATTACAAATTTTTAGGGTTACTTTAAACAATTTTTTAGCTACATTTTCAAATGGTTTATATTTGTGACAGAGGGTTGGATCCTTCTATATTAGCGGTATCAAAGAAAGAGTTCCTGAGTGTGTAGGCATAAGCATCAATGTGAGGTAGTTTGCACCAAGACCTAGGGGTGGAGTGTGTGTAGTTTTTAAACAAAATGTCGAGTGAGGTAGTTTTCATGTGCATAACCTAAGGATTTTGAATTTTTTTTTAAGGATTTGTGAGGCCTTAAGAATGGAAAAGAGGAAGAATAAAATGACTTTTTTCATTGGATGGCTTCCAAGGATTCCTAGACTTGAGAAAATCAGAGAGAGACAACAAGAAGAAATAAGAGTTGGAATGGTAGAGTTGAAGCAACAAGTGGATTAATTAAGAGAAGAGATTGAAAGGAGAAAAAAAGAAAGAGAAGAGTTGAAGGTATTTTTGATTATCTTGCTAGTGGTATTTTGATTGTAGGAAAGAAAGAAGATGGGGAAATGAAGAAAAGGAGGAAGAAATGGATGGAATAAACATGAAGGACATGGAAGGAATGAAGAATGAAAGAAAGAAGAGGACAATGAATGGACCAGTGGATGGAATTGGGAATGGAATGGAAGGAAAAGTGGAATGGAATGGAAGATGGATGGACGGAAGAGGGTGGAAAACAATGGAAGGATAAATGGAAATGGAAGGAGAGTGAAGATGATTTACAAATGCAAATTTTAGTGGTAGAAGAAAATTGAGATGCATTGGTTGTAAGTCAAAGAGGGGATATAGTTACATGTGTTTTAGAAGGTATGAAAGAAGAAAACAAAGTTGAAGCTGAATATATATATATTTGTTTTGAGATGATTTAGTGAATTTAGATGAGATGGTTTAGATAGATTTTTCTAGTGATGATTGGTATGTAGAGAAGGATTTGAATGGTGTTACAAAGTTTACTGCAGGTGCATTTTGGTGGAGGTGGAAAAAATATGGTGGATTGAATCCCACAAGATTAGAGGAGAATTGAGTTACGTTTGGAGGGGGTGGTTAGTTTATGGTGAAATTGATTCCACATTTAGGAGGTTGAGTGTAGAGAAGAGTTGTCAAAGGAGGATACTTGTTCTGGCTAGGTGTTGGAAGAGGATAAAGAGGAATAAATTGGAGGTACCAAATCTAGTGATGGAGTTCACTAAAGATTTTTTGAAATTTGAAAGCATGGTACTACCACTCAACTCCATTTTCTGAATCCATATTCACAAAAATAATTCTATCTTGGGTGTTTGATGTAGGAGCATCCATGGTCATCAACAATCTTGAATCAACCAAAATATTTCCTTGTTTTGTTTTGTATTTTCACTAAGGTCTAATGTGTGGGGAATTAATTATTTTTAATTTCCAAATATTTTTTAATTATTCTCTATGGTGATTTGTAACTATATTTTTGGAGGATATTTA
Source organism: Sequoia sempervirens (assembly GCA_007258455.2). Taxonomy (NCBI): domain Eukaryota; kingdom Viridiplantae; phylum Streptophyta; class Pinopsida; order Cupressales; family Cupressaceae; genus Sequoia; species Sequoia sempervirens. Next base: position 12,268 of record VDFB02108506.1, read on the forward strand.
CTTCGGTGAATGTTTCAGAGGCATCTCAATGGAATATTCCACTTGGTCATCCCATTTATGGTTGGGGGCCACTCATTTATAAAGATTATTATAGGTTATTGGGCATGATGTGAATGCATTTGCATGTTGAGAACCCAAGTTAGCATGTTGGTGCATGTCCTTTTATGGAGCCGTCATAGCCATCAAGGAGTTATGGAGATTCTAAAGTTGACCATTTTGATTGGCCATGAGTTGGGTTCCCATGTGAGGTCCCTAAGTGCATTTAATTAATTCAATTTATTTTTGTATTAATTTCCAAATGGGGTGTGAGTTTTCCAAGGAGGTATTTTTCTTGTGGTTTTGGAAAACCATTGCAGTTTTTCTCATTCACAAGTCTATATATTCAGGCTTTGTCATTTGGGAAGATGGATTTGGAGTTTTTGTAGGTTGATATGGGGAGATGCTGCTAGATTAAGGAGATTTGAAGACTCCATTTTTGTATATTTCTATTTGCATAGAAGCCCATGTTTTAGGGAGCTAGTGAGCTCCACATTTTGGGAGATAGTGAGCTAGTGAAGTCCATATGAAGGAGCTTGAGAAATTTAGAAAAAGCAGGGTTAAAAGAGACCAAGAAGACATATTTTTTGTAGGTTTAAAGGTGTGCTACAACAAAGATAATTTTTTTTTATTTCATGGTTTGATATTAGCGATGATTTCTAATGAAGATCACAAGCTAAAGGAGCTAGAATTAGGTGAAAGATGATAGCTTTAAGGAGGTCATTCTAAATTTTATTTTTTCTATTATATAATAGATTTATTTTAATTTTTCAATGGTTTTCATCATAACATGTGGATGCAAAACAATGTAACTTTAGTTATGCTTTGTTGTTGTATCAATTCAGGAGTTTTTGAATGAGAAAGATGAGACCTTGCACATTTTTGGTGTTACTATAACAATTTTGAGTTATATTTTCAAATTTTTGGGATTTGTGATTGAGGGTGTGATCTTTCAGCATCACAATGAAACTAAAATTAAAATAATTGTTCTTTCCATCTCACAACCATTCCAATATTATAAATTATTAGATAGAAACTATAATTAATCCCACCAATGCCCCAAAAATTATCACACCACCATCACCATCTTATGTCATTGCATCTTCTCTTATATCCTCCTCCAAATCTCACATTCCCATTCCTAAGATCAAGGATAATATCATCAATACAGGATATGGAGAGTATAAACTAAATTGGGAAACTCCCACTCTCCCTAAATAACATGCACAACCTTGTACTCTTGGTTCAATATCCACAATAATAATAAAATATGAGCTTAATTAATTCAATATTTGGGGGTTATTAGATTATGAAGATATTGAGGGTGATATATCATCCTAGATCTACATATGAGAAAGAAAAAATACCTTCTTTACCTACAAATATGTATGCCAAGAGTTTCCATATTTAGAAAAAAACATGGGATATAAAGGAAAAGGCCTTACAATACATGATTAAGTGATTATAGAATATTTTCTTCCAAAGAATAATCTTGGTCATTAGGGGCTTGGATATACATCCTTTGAAAATTAACCATCAAAAATTGAATTCAACCTCATGGAAGTCGTTAAATATTTTCTTATTATTGATAACACCAATTGGGAAATCCATGAAGAATCCATAGAACACATCACTAAATTCTTCTATGACCTAAATATTTGCACCATTTCACCTAGCACATCCACTCCCTCTCATGATCCACTTTTAAAAAAACATCCATTAGTTCCTCCTTGACTCCATTCCCCTCATAACTGGCTTGTGTCTTTCTTCCAAAAAGACACGTCTCCTTCATTAACCATATCAATTTTGGTTCCTTACATACCTCAATCTATTCCACCCTCTACCGAATTAACTCATCCTACCCCCAATCAATAAAAACAAAGGAACACATCCTTGAATGTCTCCCAAATTCCTACCTCCATCAACCCATCCATAAATCATTCCTCATCATGCACCCATAACATTGCTATTAGAATAAATTTGGATGCCAAAATTAAAATGCATAAAGATAAAAATCTATAGAAATCCAAAGATCATCATGGATTATTAAAAATACATGCTAAATTAAAGAAAAATATGATCCAAAAAAAACTAAATCTATAATTCCATAAAGGCCCATGACATAAAAGACAAAATAAAAAACCTTGTGGATTACGAAACAAATAAAAATTAATGCATCGCAAAGTGCAATCCAAACTAACACCCGAATTTCTTACTCTAAAATATTCCTCCAATCTTCTATCCAAGAACCTCCCATTTTCTAAATAGATTTTGGACCCCTATGTCCCAAAAGGTTCCACCACTCCATCTCAACCCAAAAATTAAAAAATTTAATCGACCACCCCTCAAGGTGTTATTTATATCCACTAATTCATAAGTTTTCCTACATTCCATCCACCATCCAAAATCCATCATAGAATCATTTTCATAGATCTTTTTTCTTCCTACACCTTCCCATCCATTTCATTCCCCTTATTATCATTTTACTAAAATACCTACCATCCATGACAATAATATGATTGATTCATTCCCATATATTCTTATAACCTATCCACTATCTTCCCAATCCAACCATCTATATGCACATCCTTATCTTCCTTCATCCATATTAAGAAATTTTTAGCACCATCATGGATCAAGAGCATATTGGCTTGCTAAGATAGAAGGTTAGCCATGGGAATAACCTTTAAATATAATCCTTCTTTTAAAAAAAAATGCTTAATATGTAGAATATTCCAAAAAATCTAAAAATACAAAAAATTAAAAAATTAAAAAAATAGTAAAGAGAAATATTTTTTTTCAACCACTTTAGTGGAACCTTGAGCAAGTAACATAGTAAAAAACTATTTAAATACACCATGTTTAGTTTCCTTCTTCCACCATCTATTGAGATATATTTCATCCCATTCATATATCCATAGTAAAATTACTCCCCAGCCTACCATATACCATCCTTCTTATAGATATTTGTGTTGGAAGTTTGTGTTGTCATTGATTTTAATAGATCTATGTTGTTGCATTGATGTCAGCCTATGAAAATGTTTTGATTGGTTGCATTATGTTGTCATTAGTAGTTTCACTGATGTCAACCTCTAGTGTTTCTTTGATGAGCATGTTTTTGTGATGTTCAACCTCTTATGTGGTTGAGATACTAAGAAGAGTGTTGTAGGTGAACAAATGGTGTTTGTAGTGCTTGGTTTCCAAATGTTTTTGAGAAAATTTGATTAAAAGAGAGTTTAATTTGGTAGATTAGTGTTCAATATTTTTCTCCGCATTTCTTCATGGTTGAAGATCTATTTGTGTGGCTCAAATTTGTTCATTAGAGGTGTTATATCCATAATTTTAGGTTCTTTAAGCTTTTTGATGCATTCATTTGCTTCTCCTAGGATTTCCTTCAGGATTTTGTTCTTAGTTTCAATTTTGACAAGATCTTCAAGAGTAGCCTTAAGTTCTTTGTCAAACATGTAGCCATCTTCTACATATTCAATTGTTGAGATTTCTTTTGGGGGGAATATGACACTTCCTGTCGGCCATGTTTTCAAGCTTCCAAGATCTTCCTAAAGATATTAGGATTTTTTGAAGGAACCAAGCTTTGATACTAATTGTTGAACATTCAAAACACTAAGAGGGGGGGAATCAATATTCTATAAAACTTTTGAATACTGTTTATCCAATCACCAAGATATATTAACAAAAATAAATAATGAAAGCATGAATCATCCACAAAGTCACATAACACATGAACACCAAGATTTTTTATGTGGAAAACCCAAAAAGGGAAAAACCATGGTGAGGATTAGTTCATAGTATATTATATCTAGATATAGTGTATTATAGGTGCTCACTACTAGGACACACTGTCCTTATAAGGCTCACAACCAGAGTTAAGTATGATACAAAAATGGATCACTACCATAGAGTGAACTGATACAAAGTGCATCTTCCAAAGCTTTGAATATAAAGTAATAATCTTCTTAGTAGCTGCTCAACAACTTTTCTCTAATTCAGATCTCTCACCACTAAATTCACATGTTTGCATCATATGAGACCACTAATACCTGATATATCACTTATGCTCACTCCTCTCACTCCTCAATTTCAAAATTGTCTGGTTCCTTACATCATAACTACAACATATGGATTTGGTGCTTATCAACTTTCCACTCCTCAAGGTGAGTTGTTACTAGATCCAATCAACAACATGCACCTTCACAAGTACTATACCTAGCTTTAAGAGAATCCCACCAAAAATCAAGAAAAATATATTAAAAAATTATTACCCTAATGAAAACCTAGAAAAAAGGCATGTGACACAAAAATATAGAAAAATAAAAAAAAGTAAAGAGAAATAATCCATCCAATAGTGAAAACCACTTTGGTGGTGCTTTAGATAAGTACCATGGTAAAAACCTAACAAACAAACACCATGTGTAGTCAGTATTTGCTCCATCATCTACTATCATTTCGTCTGCTTTTTTCACTTCCATCCATGACCCTTCACACATATTCTATTCCACAATAAGATCCTACTTTTCCCATCCATTCATAATAAAAGCTTAGTTATCCTTCTCATGACCTGAGAATTGTTGATGCTTAGCATCCTTCATCTTTTCATATCCATTCATAATAAACTTCAACCATCTCTTGTGCATCCATAATAAGTTGGTCCTATACCTAATTGGGGGAAATTTCTAAACTTATGTCATATAAGGGATCCTAGATGTAGGATGACATTAGAAAATGTCAAAATCCAAAAAAAACTAGCAAATGTCAAAATCCAAAAAAAACCAAAAAATGTCAAAATCCAAAAAAACTCAGAAAATGTCAAAATCCAAATAAACCAGATAATGTTAAAATCCAAAAAAATAGAAAATGTCTAAATCCAAAAAGCAAGAAAATTTTAAAATCCAAAACCAAAATGTCAAACTAAAAACCAAAAATGTCAAAATCCAAAAAACCAAAAATGTCAAAATCCAAAAAACCAAAATGTCAAAATCCAAAAAATTAGGAAAACATCAAAATCCAAAAAAAAATAGAAAATGTCAAAATCCAAAAAAAATAGAAAACATCAAAATCCAAAAAAATAAAAAAGTGCCAAAAACTCCAAAAATAGAGTTCATATCAATCCAAGTGGTTGAACTACATTACTTTTGTGGCTTCACATAGGAAAGGGCATCATCGATGAGGCCTCAAGGCTTAGGTCAATCCTTTAGGTTTTTTCATAATAAATTTTCAAGTCCATCCACATTTGCATCTTCATAATAAACTATCTATGGTCAAGGTCAGTCGAACTACATTGTCCCTAGGCTTTACCTAGGTAAGGCCATCATCAATGAGCCATCGAGGCATTAGGGAAATCCCTTAGGGTTTTTCATACCAAGGTCTTCATCTGTCCCAATCATCCATCTTACAATAAACTATCCCTTGCTAAGGTTTCCATTTTGACCAAACACAAGTAGTTATCAAACAAGAGAACCAAGCTTATCCAAATTGTGAAACAACAAACAAACTATCCAATCAATCTTTAGCTATTAATAGATCAATTTCCTAAACAAAAGTACCTACCTAAACATAAAAACAAACATCAAACATCAAACAATTAGTAGTCCTTATCATCTATCAAATAGTCTTATATAATATGTAGTATCGCTGGGCTCCCTAGGCTTATACGACATGTTGCATTTCTGAAACTGTACTTTATCCATCAATCCTATCAAATTTTCTTATATAGGTTGTTGCACCCTCCAAACTAGACTCAACATCTTATACGAGGTGTACCATTCCTGAAACTAGATGTAAACCAATCCATTGTCTTATACAAGACGTTGCATCATTGGGCTCCCTAGGCTTATACAACATGATTTCTTGAAACTAGACATTATCATTATCCAGAATCTTATCATACAATGTGGAAAAATATCTAAATGGTTGTGGAATCATTGATCCAATTTGTCTTATCTTTTATTAATTTACCTTCAGTCATGATATTATGCCTCTCAAGGATGTCCCAAAGGGATTTAGAGGAGCGATGATGGATCATGAACTTTTTCTCTTTGATTTATGTTTGCAATTTGTCTTGACAATACTACTGGGGAAACTTGGTTCCTTGTGTGTGATTGGGGTTCCATTTGGCATAATCAAAATTTCCTATGCAAACAAAAGGTCATCTAATGCTTTCTTGCATAAGGACTAACATGCTTTGTTGTTACTTCCTCACATATTTTGACAAGGTTTTGTGGTTATTGGTCTAGGTCACGACACTCCTTCTCTATTGCATGTTTGTTTCTTTGCAAGGGATAGCATATTACACCTTGTTCTATGTCATATCCTGGTGTTCTATATCCATTTCCATAATAAGTTATGTGACAATAACTATGTAATAAAATACAAGCTTGATCATTTATTAGCAAGATCTCAAGACAACATTCCTAGTTCATCCATTCATTTTCCATCCTCGCTAGCTTCTTTCATACTAACATCCCATCCAGTCATCCCTCGATCAACTTTTGAGCTTATTTTTTCATTGCCAATGCATTTGTGCTTATCCAACTTGCTTATTAGTAAACTTGCCAAAAATTTTGGAATTTTTTGAAAATTTGTCAATTTTTTCGAGGGGCCATAATCCTACTTGCATCCGCAGGAGCACGCTAGGGCAAGTCTTGAACTAATTTTTTCAATTATTCTTTGACACAATACTCAAAATCACATTGTATCAAATAGGGGAAAAATGTAGACACTGAAAAATGTCTCGAGCCTGCAAGTAAAATTTTATCTCTAATTTGGGTATGTGCAGGGTCATGGAAAAAATAGGCCCTTAAGTGGCGAAAAATTTAGAAAAATCAGAGTTAGGCAACTTGACTTAAAAATTTGAATAAGTTATCTATATTATTTCAAAAATATGTAATAATAGAATCTATAGAAAATTGAAGGTAGTTTCTAAACTACAAGGTTTATTTAAAAAATAAATCTATTTGGTGAAAATTTGAAATTTTAATGCAGTAGTACTTAAATTTGAGGGAAAAAATAAGGTGTTTGTCTAACCAAAATGATAATATTTTTTATAAGATTTTAGATATAAGTAGAGGACTCAATGTCCCAATGTGATGCATTTTTTTTAATTTTCTTCCAAGTAAATAATTAATTTTGAATTTTTATTACAACTTTTAAAAAATATAAACTCGTGAATCCGGACCAATCTTAACTTGGTCAAAACTTCATGAAATTAATTTTCTTTTTTAATCCTATATTATGTGAAGCATAGAATGTGATGCATATTTTGGATTCAAAACATGATACTGTTGAAAGATATAGATGTTTTTCAATCAACCTATCAATACTTTAGTTGTAATTCAAATAGAAAATGAATAATAATTATTTATTAAATTCAAAGTAAAGCATAATTTATATTGGTGGAAAGCTGAAAATCTCCTTTAAAAACCCTTTTCGTTTTATCAATTTTTGGTAAAAATAAAGTTGTCAACCACATACCCATCATATCGCCACTTTTTGGCCCATCATGATCCTACACATACACATTTTCCTTCTTCCATACATAATTAAATAATTTTAATTATTTAATTATATCCTAATGTCATATTCTTCTAATGATTAAGTAATTCTTAATTATTTAATTAATTCATTTTATCCTTATCCCTCTTTTGCTTAATTTAAATACATATCAATTTAATTTAAATTATGTCACTAATTCATCTTTTTCTTCGTTGCTCTATCATTAAATAAATTTTATTTATTTAATTATTTATTTCCATTTTCCTCAATAATTAAATAATTATTTTAATTATTTAATTATTAATTAGCCTTTTCTCTCCATAATTAAATAATTATTTTTAATTATTTAATATTTTAACACCCCATCTTCTTCTATAATTAAATAATTATTTTCAATTATTTAATTATTCATTTTCCCTCCTATAAATTAAATAATTGCTATCATTATTTAATTTGAATTTCTTCTTAGCCAAGCCCTAAATCTCAACCAATTTCTTGAGTTTTGGTCCATCCTTCCCATCCTTATCTCTTTTCTTCTCAATTAATCTCATCCATTGATCATGATACCTCATCATTCAATCCTAACCCTTCATTTGAATTGGGATTTCTATAAAAGTAAGCCATCATTCTCATTTCAAGGTTAACCACAATCTTCAATATTTTTCTTTTCATATTATTCATCTTGAGGAACCACAGTCTTCAATATTTTGCTTCTCATATCATTCATCTTGAACAACCACAATCTTTAAAGTTTTTCTATCTTGAGATATAGTTATCTTGCATCGACATCAAGCTTATCATACATCTTGCATACTACAAATTTGAGAACAAACAAATAAAAATGGAGAAGAGAATTGGAGATGAATCAACTATGGCATAGAGATTGAGTATTATTATTGCATTATTTGGATTTCTATGTTCATTTGTGCTTCATTGTTCGATTAGGGTCTTGTTAGCTTGAATTAGATAGTTTTGTGGTTGCTATCATCAATTCATGCCTATTTCCCCAAATTCTAACCCCGATCTATAGGTACTTCATCTTTACAAGATCCTTAGGTGGCATATCTCCTACATATAAAAACACCATGTGTTACAATTCATCCATAAAATAAAAAAACACCTTTAAAATCAAGTTATACTAATTTAGATATAGCTCATAAAGTAAAGTGATAACTTTCTCAAGGAATGTTAGAGTCAAAAAAAAAAATTGGGGGTTGAACCTTGGGCCTCCCCTTTACCACATACCAAAGGGTTAAAATATCCTTGTTTAAGAGTTCAATTTTTGATTTTGATCCATCGGGAATTGGGGATCGGGCTTATTGCATGCCTTCTATTTACAACAAAATAAACACTCAATCGATATTTTTGACCAGCGATACTTAAAACTTGTTACAATGTGTTCGGGAGTCAAAATTTGGGCCTACTCTCTATCTCTTGTTTGCAATAATTTGAAAAACTTAGGAAGTAAATTTGACCATCAATACCTAAAACTTTTAATACTTTCAAGAGTCAGGGATCGGGGATGTTATCTAACTTTGGTCTTATGATTTTAACATTTGGTAAATGGTATCCTTGAGTCTCAACATTTGAAAATACATTTTTACTTCAACATCAAGCATCAAATTATTCTAAAACCTAATCAAATTCATGCTTCAACATTTTTAATTCATTTAAACAAAGGAAATATTTCTTTATGGTTTTGAGGATTGAAGATCGGGGAACTCTCCTAACCTCTACCTCAATAAGAGGTTATGTAAAAGATATACCTAATCAGTAATGTCTCAAGAAGGTTCTTAAAATAAAGGAATTTTTGCATAACCTTTAAATCGGACTTCGGGTATCATTACTTTAGCTTATAGTTTAGAGACAAGACACACTCACCACACCCAAAACCCAAAAATGTATTTATCGAAACTTGTAAGTTTTAAGAATGGTCGGTAGTTAGGAATCATGAGCTTCTCATAATGTTTGTCGCACCCTCAATTAAGGAGAAGACAAATCACTTGAAACCCAATGCCTAAAAGGCTTGAAAACCGCTAAGGCAAGGAAGAAAACCCTATCAATTTCAAGGCTTGATGTGCAAGTAGATGAAATCATAAACATTCTTAATCAACACATCAAGAGGAAAATCAATCTGCCGATAGGAAAAAACAACAAAATGAAAAATAAGAATGAAGAGAAACAAAAAGGAAGAAAAAAAAAAGGAAAGAAAAATAAACAAATGCCAAATCGATTAAACCCAACAAAGAAAACTGATCACTCAAATACTCGAGAAGAATGGTTAAATAAATTAAAAATTGACAACGATTTCAATCTAACCTAGAGAGAACACATGAGAAGGGAAAAATAAAAAACACAAAAATGAAAACAAACCATGAAAAAACATGTAACCCAACAAGCATGAATATAGGAACACCAATAAACACCCGTACCATGAACCGGGAAACCAAGATGATGCAACAAATGACAATGTCAGACGAACACATACAAGGGGGGTTTTGCAAATGAAGTTGAAAAGCTTAAAAATGGAAATAGAAATAGGTGAATATCAAAATGAGCCTCAAAAAAATGTTGAAACACTTTGGTGACCCTTCATTAATTGCTCATTAAATTTCTCAAAAAGAAACCTGTCAGCATCATTAATTTGATCAATTGATTTGATCGATGTGAGGCTCAAGGAAAAAGGACATTACCGCCATCAGAAACTCAAGGGTCAAACATTTTGTATAACAAATACCCAATGCTTGAAGTCTAAAATGATGAGAAACAAATATTGAGCACTTGTAGAGTGTAAGGATTCAGGCCCAATCCATTTGGTATGACTATATGGAAAAGCCCAAAACCCTAAAATTGGACAAGGTACTCATGAGAATAGAAAGGGAAATGGAAGAAAGGAAGAAGGAAAGGAAAAAGTGGGGGGAGAGAAAATAAGAAAAACCTAAGGAAAAGAAAGGAAATAAAGGGAAAAATTCAACACACCAAAAGGAAATAAAAGGGGGGTCCTTATTTTGCTAAAAGCAAAGTAGGGTGTGAGTGGAAGGCATGTAACATATACAAGCTTTTGTATCATGTAGCATAGAAGGTAATATATAATAAAAGTGTTATTTTAGAGAAACTAAGTCTTTTCATATTATATTATAGCCAACATATAACAAATAGGAAGATGTGATTCAACTTCCTTGTACACCTTAGAAAGTTGAATCGAGGCCCTTGAATAGACCAAAAGTTTAGGAGAGCTCATCTAGCTCTAAATCTTTAGAAGACAAGGAGGAACCTCCAACTCATGTTGTTCAAAGGTTTAAAAGGCATAAAAACCCACCTAAAAGGTATTCACCTAATGATTGGAGATGCATTTTTTCTTTGAATACTAACATTGATGAACCCAGATTTGTAGAAGAGCCATTAGGTATAAATGTTGCAAAATCTTGGAAGATTACTATGGATGAAGAAATGGAATCTTTGAAAATAATGAAACATGGTATCTTGTACCATTTCCCGAAGACAAAACCATATTAGTTACAAATGGGTGTTTAAGAAAAATATGGGTCTGGATGGAGGTATTAAGAACTACAAAGCACGATTGGTTGAAAAGGGTTACTCATGGGATGTGGCTATTGATTATGGTGAGATGCTTTCTCCTATTAAAAAAATGACATCCGTTATGTTCTTTCTTTGTATTTTTTTTTCTTATGATCTAGAGGTTGAGAAAATGGATGTGAAAATGGTTTTTCTTCAAGGTGATTTGTAGGAAGATATTTACATGACACAACTAGAGAACTATGTGGTGAAAGGTAAAAGTGATTTGGTTTGTAAATTGAAGAAATCATTGTATGACCTTAAAAAAAGTTCTAG
>VDFB02108507.1:0-19110 GCA_007258455.2 Sequoia sempervirens
TGTTTGAATATTTGTTTCAATTCATTTACGCATCTAATTTTCATACACACATTAAATAGCGCCCACCGTGGGGCCTATGCCCCTATTTTAGACTTCTTTCTTGCAGGTTTTCTTGCAGGTTTTCCTTGCAAGTTTTCTGGTATTTGGCAGCGCATCTGGAAGATTCAATAATTTTTTGCAGGTATTTCGGCGCATTTAAAGACTATTTCGGCGCATTTAAAGACTGTTTCGGCACATTTGGTCAATTCCGCAGTGCATCTGGGAAATAGAGTGGCACATACGTGCATCTCTACAGCGCATTTAGGGATTTAGATACCGCATATAGGGTTTTAGCACATTCAAATATGTTTCGGAAAAATTAAAAAAAAAAAAAAAAATTCCTTTTGCATGTAGATTAGCGCATTTAGGTTCTGTTTTTGTGCATCTAGGTAACAGAGTGGCGCATATAGTTTGTGTTGTGCATTTGTATTTTTGTTATTGCGCATTTGGAAACTGTTATTGCACATCTATGTTCTGTTTTCATGCATCTAAGTAATAGAGTTGCGCATTTGGGTTATGTTTTAGTGCATTTGGCTAACAAAGTTGCGCATCTGGGTTGTAACAGAGATTCTGAGTCTGACGCATTCCGCAGACAGAATTTATTTCCTTTCTTGCTTGCTAGATTTAAAATGAATCAATCTAGGGTTGACACCACACCATTTATCATGCAGTTAAAAAGAACCCCATGTCTGTTGTGAAGCAAAATCTTCACTTAGATTAAATCACTTTTAATTTTGGTGCACATAAAATGAACTTGATTATTCTTCTTGACTGTGCTTGAAAGTGGTACGTGATTATGCTCTCACCCTGTGCAAACTAGGTGATCAGAAAATTAGACCCACTTTTCCCTGTGTACCCTGACTTGATAATCGAAGTATCCTCTCCCCTTGCGCACTTGTGTGATCTTGGGTGCAAGAGAAATAGTTATTGACTCTAGAAATTGGGCCTGCCTGGGGATTTCATCACCCCAACGCGACTCAAATCGGCAACAGAGCTAAAGCCAAGCTACCCCCAACCGGTATATAAATGTAAATCTTAAGGGAAAACTTAAGGTTGCTTATGCGGATGTGTCATACGGACGGAGTTGTACTCCTTAAACCACGGTGAGTAACCTCTTCAGAAGCTGGGTGCCACCTTAATGGTGATTAATCTCTTGCCCCATGTATGGCCACTTTCGAGGGTCCCGAACTAAAAACAGTATTGTTTAGAAAGCCAAAATCTTCTATCTGCTAGTCGGCCACTAGGTAGGTGTGAAGCCTTCCACACTTTCCCGAGTGTTAGTAGGGGTGATCAAACATGCATGGGAGTTTCATGGGGGTTAGAGCTTAGTTGGGCGAGGAAAGAGTGCTGCTTGTAAGGGAGCCGTGCAGCCAGGTTCTGGATTCTACGCTCTTGATATGCAGGTTAGGGGAAACCCGTGAGTCTGGCGGATGTGTCTGGCCCTAGCGGAGTTGTGCTTGTCTTAATGCATTGCTTAGTTCTGATCAACTTAAAATTAGATTATTCTGTGCTTTCAAAATATTAATTAGGAGATGAGGATCATCCGAGAAAACCAACATGATAAATTTCAGCTAAAATTGGTCAAAGCGTCCTTAGAAAAATTGTTTTGCATCTAGGAAAAATTACTACGGTAGCATTTAAAACTCTGTTTGGCGCATCACATTATTCTGTTCGGCATGCGTGTTTTGTTGAGAAAGTGGAAATCAACCAAGTTCACCAAGAAATCAGTTTTCAATAGGATCAAGAAGCCCAAAACAAACTTAAGTTACAAAAAGACTTTAGATCGTAGAGAATTCCTGTATAAGAGTCAAGATGTCTTGCTCCATTATCGCACATTCCTCCATAGATACCAAGACTACATTAGGGGATTCACCGATGATTATGCTGTAGAACCTTTGGCTACCCAAGCTTATTATCAAAGATTAGCATTGTCTCAACGTCACAATCTTAATCAACCTCTTGAGTTTGAGAATATACCACAACCTTCAATTGAATATTCAACACGTCCTAATCAAATCCTTCAGTGACCTTTGATCATATCCGAGGATTTCTTACATATGCCTGTTTTTACAAGATCTCAACACAACAAGCTAGGAGAAACATCTCAACAAGAAACTTCCACACACAACATTCAAGAAGAAGGTGAACGTGATAGTCCTCTTTTTAGTGTGAGTCGCAATCCCCTTTTCAGTGACAACAATATGGCTGATAGAGAGGAAGATTTGTTGCTTAAGAACAAAAACATGAACAAAACTCCCGTAGATAGTGATGATGAGCAAGAGGAAGAACTTCAACTTAGAGAGGTGGAACAGAACCCCAAGTTTCTTAAGATCCTTGAACAGATTATACAACGTGACAAAGAGAAGTACTTTCTTTTCTTGGCAGATCAAGGAGCTAAATTGCCTAAAGACTTTGATACTGAGAAATTAAAAAGCAAAGAAGAAGAACCATCCCCATCTAATTTTGCTTTTTCTGAACAAGAGCTTAAAAAACTCCAAGGAACAGTCAAAGAATTATGAGGGGGAACCACAACCAAGAAATACACTTTGGATGACATATGTCCTTATCCTTTTGATAGAAGTCTCAACATGATTCCATTTCCTAAAAACTGTGAAATTCCCAAATTTGATCGTTATAATAGGAAATCAGACCCAATTGACCACGTTAGAGACTTTCGAAACATGACATTGGAGTTTGCCCACGAGGATACTTATTTATTGCGATTATTTCCTCGAAGCCTTGGATTCAATTCTATGGAATGGTTACCTAAGATTACACCTCCTGTTCAAACATTTGAGGAATTGATCAATTTGTTCATAGCACAATACGCCTACAACATTCAACACCAAATCACCATGATTGATCTTTGCAAAGTTGTGCAAAAACCCGGTGAATCTTTCACTACCTTTCTTCAAAGATGGAGGAGAATGTTTGCTAGGTACCCACGACATGTTTCTGAAAAGGAGAAAATGGTTACTTTCATCAATAGCCTCAACTCAGAAATGAGCTATCGTTTAAATCTACATTGTCCACCTTCCTTTGAGAAATTGATTGAGGATTCCATCACCATCGAAAGTGCTTTGGTCAAAAGAGGGACAATAAAACTTGATAGGGACAACCCTAGCTCATCTAACCATTACAACAATCAAGACAAGTCTAAATTTTGGACCCGCAACAAGAACGTTGTAAACGATGGTGTTGTAGATGCAAATCATATCATGACTAGGCCATTTGTCCTGAGCACTCCTCGTAACAATAATTACAACAATGTCAATTCAGTCGTGAATCTAGGAAACAATCATCCCCCTTCAACGAACAACAATCAGGGGACTGCCAACAACCAAAACTACCGGGGAAACAAAAACAACACTTTAGGGAATACCTCAAACATGAAACCACAACGCTTTCCATTCTTCTCCAATAGAAGAACTTTCACTCCACTAGGACAATCCTTAGAATCTACTTTCAAAGAGGTTATGGAAAAGAATGTCCTTATGTTACCACCACAGCGCAATTATGAACCTAGTGTAAAACCTCCATCATGGAATGAGGCCTATTTTTGTGACTACCATAGGTGCAGAGGTCATCATACAAACAACTATCAAGGTTTGAAACGTGCTATTCAAGATCTAATTGACAAGGGCATTATCACAGTAGAAGGACAACAGAAATCTAATGAAGATCACCAAGCATTTTGCAATCCTCTACCAAATTATCAAAAGGGAGAGTTTTCTGACAAAAATGTGAACCAAATTGATGACAATGTAATCCGTCACCTCTATACGGACAATGAGCGAGTCAATGTTATAAAAATCAAAGAGAAAGTAGACAATGGACAAGTGAATGTCACAACGAGAGCCCAAGCTAAAGTTATCTGAAAGGGTACCTCTTCAAAATCCACTGAGACCTTCCCTCAACATCAATATGACTTAGTTAACCAACTTCAAAAAACTCTGGCTCAAATCTCCATTCTAGAACTCCTGAAGATCTCCCCTGCACATAAGGAAATTTTAGACAAAGCCCTTTTTGAAACAACTGTATCCATGGATTTGGATGTGAACCGATTTCAAGCCATGGTAGGACATTTGTCCTCACCTACATGTCTCTCATTTTCAGACAAAGATGATGTTTCCATGACTCATCCCCACAATTCATCTTTATACTTAGAGGTCATGATCCATAAATTCCGTGTTAAACGTGTTCTAATAGATGGAGGGGTTGGTCTAAATATATGTACCTTGAAGGTGGTTCAAGCATTAGGATTTGTAGAAGACTCCATTGATCCTAGAAGGAAGATTACTATAAAAGCCTATGATGATGAGGAAAGGACGTCCAAAGGTCTAATCATGCTACCAATCAGAGTGGGACCTGTTATCAAAAATACCTTTTGTCAAGTTTTAGATCAAGATCTTGCATACAATATCTTGTTGGGTCATCCTTGGATCCATGGAATGCAATTTGTTCCATCCACTTACCATCAATGTCTTAAGTTTCCATATGATGGACAAGAAATCACTATACCAGCTGATAATTCAAACACCCAAACTTGTGCCAATGTCAAAGCTCATCAGGATACTTTGGTTCCAAATAATCGAGAAGCACTTGCTAATACTTCTCCTAAGCATGATACACAAATCATTCAATTAGCCAAAAGCTTTGACAATAAACTGCAGTTCAAGGAAAGTGGAGTTGGGGAATATTCCTTTTGTCTTGCTAATCTACCTACATCTCCTCGATCACATGGAAAACCTTCTATTACACCACAATAGATATCAGCAGCATCAACATTGGCACAAGTACAAACAAAGCCCACTACCAAGTTCAATGGACAATTTATCAAAGAAAAGTTTCCCATAGGAGATCCTGAGGATACAACAATTCTGGATTGGCTCTATAAGGATGAAGAGGAAGCAGTTCTAAATGTCACCTTACCAACAGATCAATATGGGAAAGGATATTCCATCATGCAAAAGATGGGATATGACAATGGTCCTCTTGGAAAAAGAAAAGAAGGCATAGTTGAGCCTATCCATCTCCCAGGGCTTGCTGCATATGATGAAACTGGAATAGGCTATGATGCTACCCAATCTAAACAATCACAAGGTAATGTTTTTACACTATAAGAAAGTTCTGATAAGAAAGCGACATGTTTGGTATCAGTCCTAAATTTCATAGAAAATAATTTTGATATCGATTCTGCTAAATATGAATGGGATACTATCCACAATGATGAATTTTGGAGGGACAAAGAGGTAGATGTCATACATAAGTATACGCCCACTTTAATCAAAGGAGAAGGTTCAGGATCCCAACCACAAGAATCTGAACCACAACGGAACTATGAGTCTAGTGATACTGAGTCAGATTTTAACGAACAAGACTATCAGGAGAATAGTACCATTATTGACCTACCTCATACCTCGGATCCTACCGATAACTCTGTCTTGACCCTAACCATTGCCGATTTCACATGACCAGATGGCGTCCTACCATTAATCCATCCTGATCTCATTGACTGGGATCTAACCGAACCTATGGATATACCTATTTTTCCAAATGATGAAGCTATCATAAACTTCCTTTCTGCCGATGATGTAAATAATTGTTCCACTGGCGAGTTTCGGTATGAAGTCTTTAATCAGGAGAGTGTCAAGTCTCCTAGCTGCAAAAATGAAAATAAAGAAAAATGATCTAGTGGTGAAAACCAGAAACTGGCAGTACTAGATCAAACAAAAGATAAAATAAAGAGCGTATCAGAGGGTGAAAACCTTTTTAAGGCACCACCTAATGGGACTCTTGACACTCTCCCAGAGCACTATCATGAGTGATCGCCCATCTTGATTGAGCCTACAAAGGAAATCAATATTGCAACTACAGATAATCCAAGGATTTTGCAGCTAGCTGAATCAATGACAAAAAAAGAAATCCCAGAGTTCATGAACTTTCTTAAAGAAAATCAAGTTAATTTTGCTTGGTCATATGCAAACATGCCAGGCCTTGATCCTGATCTCATAATGCATCACTTGTCTATCAAACTAGGAGTTAAACCAGTAAAACAAAAACTCAGAAAGATGAATCCTCATGTAGCACTACTGGTTAAGGAAGAACTCAAGAAGCTCCTCAATGCAGGCTTTATAAGATCAATTGCCTATGTAGAATGGATCTCCAATATTGTACCAGTAGCAAAACTAGACAAACATGTAAGAGTATGCACTGATTTCAAAGATCTTAACAAAGCTTGCACAAAGGATGACTTTCCGCTTCCGAGCATCGACACTATAGTTGATTTGACAGCTGGCCATGCCATGTATTCATTAATGGATGGTTTCTCTGGTTACAACCAAATCAAGATTGCACCAGAAGACCAAGAGAAAATAGCTTTCACTTGTCCATGGGGAACATACTATTGGAATGTCATGCCTTTCGGCTTAAAGAATGCTGGAGCTACTTATCAAAGAGCTATGACTACGATCTTTCATGACATGATGCACACATTCATGGAAGATTATGTAGATGACATATTGGCAAAATCATACACCAGAGAAGGACACTTGGAGATACTATCAAAAATATTTACCAGATTGGAAAAATTCAAAGTTCACCTAAACCCTAATAAATGTGTTTTTGGGGTCACATCTGGGAAGCTGTTAGGATATATTGTTTCAAAAAAGGGAATTGAAGTAGATCCTGCTAAAGTTCAGGAAATCATGAAGATGCCTCCTCCAAAGAATATTAGTCAATTGAGATCATTACAAGGGCGACTTCAGTCCATCAGAAGATTCATTGCACAATTGGCTGACAAAAGTCTACCATTTACACATCTCCTACATAAGAATGTTCCTTTTAGATGGGATGACAAATGTGAAATGGCATTTCAACAAATCAAGCAGCACCTGATGAACCCACCAGTTCTCATACCACCAAATCTAGACAAACCATTGATCCTGTATATTGCTGCAACCGAGACATCCTTGGGAGCATCATTAGCGCAAGAAGACCATGAAGGGAAAGAACGTGCAATCTATTACATTAGTAGAACACTGACAAGTCATGAGATTAACTACACTTTTATTGAGAAGGCTTGTTTAGCAGTAGTCTTTGCTTCACAGAAATTTTGACATTACATGTTAACTCATACAATCAATCTGGTTTCAAAAATTGATCCATTCAAATACCTACTAAGTAAAGCATCACTAACAGGAAGGTTAGAAAAATGGGTCATGATTTTGAGTGAGTTTGACATCCACTATGTTGATCGCAAAGCAATCAAAGGACAAGTTATTGAAGATCAACTAGAAGATGCTCCTTTACAAACAGAACACCCCTTACACATTGAGTTTCCAGATGCTGATGTTTTCACGGTAGACTCTAAGCAGTTATGGTCCTTATACTTCGATGGTTCTTTTACTCAACATGGATCGGGGGTAGGCATTCTCTTTGTCACCCCTTAAGGACATACCATTCCTCGGTCATATAGGCTAATATTTCCATGCACCAATAACATAGCCGAATATGAAGCACTAATCACTGGATTAAAGACAACAGTGGAATGGAGGATTACCGAGATACAAGTTTATGGTGACTCACAGTTAGTCATTAACCAAATCAATGATGATTATCAGACTAAGGATGACAAGTTGTTACCATACAAGAAGATGGTTGATGACTTCAAAAAGTACTTTGTAAACATTCAGTTCACACAAATTCCAAGGAGTGATAACAAAGCAGCTGACGCTATGGCTATGATCGCCTCATTGGTACAACTCCCAGAAAAAAAGACTCGCTATGAATTTCTATTGGAACAATTATTTACACCTGCCTATAACACACCTGAAAGCCAAATTATCTGTCACTTGGTAGGATCCGATTCACCTTGGTATGGTAAGATTTATGCCTACCTAAAAGACAATACTCTACCACCTAACTTATCCCGCAACCAAAAATGTAACTTTATCCAACAATCCTCTCGATATACCCTTATTGTTGATACCCTTTATCGCCATGGTCTTGATGGTACTCTACTTCGATGTCTTGAACGTGACGAATCCGACAAAGCTTTACAAGAAGTTCATGGGGGCATTTGTGGTACTTATTCGAGTGGACTAACCTTATCCAAGAAATTGATTAGAATGGGTTACTACTGGCCTACAATGGAAAGGGAATCATTCACTTTTGTTAAAACATGCTCAAAATGTCAGATTCATGGGAATCTTATTCATGCTCCTGCACAAGAACTTCATTCATTTACACCCACCTGGCCATTCTCTCAATGGGGGTTAGATCTTGTGGGCAAAATTCATCCTTCCTCTTCAAATGGGCATAAATTCATTATCACAGCGACAGAATATTTCACTAAGTGGATTGAAGTGATTACCTCTCTCTAAAGTCAACGGAAATAAATCATCCTTCATATAAACTACATTATTTGTCGATATAGGTATTCCTAATGCCATTAATACGGAATAATAATTGACCTTTCAAAATGGGGATGTTGATGAACTTTTGAAAGATTCCATATTGGCACAAATATTCCATGCTTACTATCCTCGAGGAATGGCCAAGAGGCCTCAAACAAGACTATACTAAAGATCTTGAAGAAGATTGTCAATGACTCAGGGAAGGATTGGCATGTTCAACTCAATCCCGCCTTGTGGGCTTATAGAACTAGTGTCCGAACACCGACAGGAGCAACACCTTTTGCCCTCGTCTATGGAGCAGAAGCCATATTTCCTTTAGAAGTAGAAATACCTTCATTAAGAGTATCACTGAAAGGTCTCATAACAGATGAGGAATACAGAGTTTCCCGACTTCAAGAGTTAGAACTTTTAGATGAAAAGAACTGAGAGCAGCAAACCATTTTGAAAGCATGCCAGCGGATGATGTCTCCGTGGCTATAATCACAAAGTCAAGCCACGTGCCTTTCAGGTGGGTGATCTAGTTCTAAAAGAGAACCCGCGTAATCAACAAGACAGAGAAAATAAAGGAAAGTTTGAACCAAATTGGTTAGGCCCTTATGTGGTTATTGCAGTCTACGGATCGGGAGCATACAAGTTATCAACACCAGAAGGAGACCTATTGGATGAACCCATCAACAGTATACATCTTAAGAAGTATTATGTTTAAGAAGTCAAAAATCTGAAGAAATCCAAAAATAGTAGAAAAGTCCTAAAGAAATCCAAAATAGTAGAAAAGTCACGAAGGAAATCCAAAACGAGAAAAAGTCACGAAGAAATCCAAAAACAACAAAAAGTCACAAAAATGCAAAAAAAAAATAAATAAATAAATCCAAAAGAATGTCATGAAAGCGTGAAAACACGGCAAGCGAGGTCTATTATTGAGAAAAATACAAAAAAATCAAAAAGAATGTCATAGGGTGAAAACCTGGTGAACAGGCAGTCTATTGACAGAAAAATACAAAAAAAATCAAAAAGAAATCAGAAAAATGCAATAAATACGGATAGTGAAAATTTGGCAAACAGACGCTATCCATACCTTTCCATCTATTAGTTCCTGTTTTGCACTTTGTCTTTTCAAAGCTTCCCTTTTTCCGCATCTTTTTCACATCTTAGGGTCATTAATTGCATCATCCTGCTGCCATTTTCCTAGAGGGTTAAAATGTCTTACCATGGCTTGATCAATTGTACATATTCCTTTCCGCAAGTTGTGTTAATAAACGGGGCAAAACTCAACTGGGGGCACTTAACTTTCAGAGCATACCAAAACAGCTAGACCATGACATAGGATCTAAGCATGCAAACAAACAACAAACTCATGCAACAACTTTATCCAATCATGAAACACTTTTCAGCAAGATATCATATCCTTGTCTATTGGATGATCCAGAAATCTGAATAATGCATGAAATAACAGTATTACATGTTTGACCAAAATTTGTTTGATTTTCGATATCATTACTCTGGAGCACACTCAATAATGTACTGAACTAGAGTGGCAAGGAATGAGAATGATTTTTCTTTGTCTGTTGTCTTGAGGTTAACAGTCAATCTGATGCACATATGTCATAGGACATGACGATCAAAGCAATATCATCGATGACAGTTCCACATTTGCATCAGAACGGTGGTTAATCTTTGTCTGTTATGCAAGAAATGCTCAGTTCATCTCGGTTCAATTATACCTCGATGCTTGTGTTCACTTGCTATATCAAAATTCATGAAAGTTGTACTCTGGTCATCATTGGTGCTAATTTCCCCTCTGATGCTTGTACATACTTCCAACATTTCAAAACGTTCTATGATGATTCAAGAAGGCTTATAACAGGCTCAACAAACTGGTTAGTTTCATGTAGTTGCATATTCATTAGATCATTGTATATATCTGCATATTGGATTCATATCAGTATTTTGAAAGGTTGAATGAAGGCATTAAATGGTTGTCATAGAGTTTTGACCTTTTCGTGGAGGACATTTGGACATATGATTCATTGTATCCATTCATTGTTCATTTATCATTTCATCATTCATTTTATCATTCATTCTCATTTTTATCAGTCGTTCTCATCTTTATCTTTATCATTCCCATATCATTTGCTATTCATTATCATTCTCATTATCATCATCCTTCTCATATATCATTATCATTGTATCAATTATCATTTTCATTTTATCCTTTAATCATTTCATTTCATCATTGTCATTATCATCTTATCATTTTTTTTAGTTTATTATCCTCATCATTATTATTATCATGTCATTCATTTTATCAATTAACATTCTCATTCATTGCATTCATTCAATTTAATCCTTATCATTTATCCATTTTATCATTATCATCTATTCTTATTTATTCATCATCTTTATCATTACCATTTCGTTTAATATTCATTCTTATTCCACCATTATCATTTATCATTTCATCATTTATTTATCATTTCTCATTTTATCATATCATTTCATTACCATTATCATTTATCATTTCATCATTCATTTATCATTTCATCATTCATTTATCATATCATTTCATTACCATTATCATTTATCATTTCATCATTCATTTATCATTTCTCATTTTATCATATCATTTCATTACCATTATCATTTATCATTTCATCATTCATTTATCATTTCTCATTTTATCATATCATTTCATTACCATTATCATTTATCATTTTTTTACCATTTATCATTTCATCATTCATTTATCATTTCTCATTTTATCATATCATTTCATTGCCATTATCATTTATCATCTCATATCATTTTATTACCATTATCATTTATCATCTTTCTCATATATCATTATCATTTTATCATTTATCATTTATCACTTCATTATCATCCCTATCATTTATCTTTTCATATCACATTCATTATCTATCATATCACGATGCATTTCATACATGGAAAATTCAAAAAAATTAACATCTCACATATATATATACATCATCACAATACATTACATCTACTCACATCACTAGATCATCCTGCATCATAATGATTAGTCTGCAAAAATAATAAAAACATATCAAAATTCATTTCATATCATACAAGCATACAAGTCACATCCATATCATATCACAAATGCATCCACATAACATCATCAGAAACATCGCCGCTGCATATCATCGCTCATCAAAATAATACAAATGTCCAAATGTCCAATGAAGCTAACAAGGTCAGAACATCATACATAAGACATGATCAAAACTCAATATACATAATGAATCAGCCCCAAATAGCTAATTCGTGGATGCCCCTGAAGGAGCTGGTCCGGAAGGAGGTGGCCTGCCACTAGTCCCGGCATCAGGATCCCGTCGAGGCCCTGTAACCTCTCTACCATGTGTTGATGTCCGTGATCGGGTTCTGGTCCTGTTGTACGATCTAGGATATGGCTCTCGCCACTCAGGAGGGAATAACTCCTCATATCGAACTCTATAGTACTCGGCCTCCTTGGCAGCCTCGAACCCCTCTACAATGGCCTCTCATAAGGAGGTACTTTCTACAGTACCCATCAGCCTCTGTGCCACACCCTCGGCCTCTAGTGCTCGCCGTCTAAGGGCATCCCTCTTTGCCACCAATTGTGTCACCTAGGAATGAGGGGCAGGCATCTGAATCTGTACCTGTGCTTGTGCCTAAGCCTGTGTCTAAGCTTGAACTTGTGACTGGGCCTGTGCAAGCTGTGCTTGTAACTGCACTATCATGCTCTAAGTTTGAGCTAACTGACTCTGTAGCTGTGCCTGCTGCCCCTGAAAGGTCTGCACCTGCCCCTGCAAAGCATCTATCTATGCTTGCTGTGACAAGGATGACACCCTAATCACTGTCTGCGGTCTGCCACCGGATCTGACCCGCCGAGGAATCGGTGCTCTGCCTAGGCTGTCCAACCTCTCCTATCTCCCCTCATCTGCATCATCCCCTCCACCATCCCCATCATCTGAGATATCCCCCTCCTCATCTCCGCTCTCCTCATCTCCACTCTCCTCTCCCTCCTCTCCTTCACCCATAGCCTACTCTCCACTGGCCACCTCCTCCTATATCCCTGCCCCTGGCTGTGGTGCAACCCTGATCACCCGTGCCTCATCTGGCACTGTGAACTGTGGAAACGGATGCATATGAAAGTACTGTGCATAATCATCGGTCATCCCGGCATCCTGTACCTCTGGCCTGTCTGTCCATAGCTCTAGCTGTAAGGTGGAGTACTCTATGTACGCTGCCTGATATGTAATGCATGGTCCCCATCCTGCATCCCCCTTGTGCCGCCCATAATGAGCAACACCCTGGGGCATCCCCTGCATGAATCCAAACTGCCTCAGAACCCGTAGTGCCAGAAATCTCTTAATAATAAAAGGCGTTAGCCCTATTAGGTATCGTGGTCTGCACACAAAAGGCATCTCTAGGTGATCAGTCGTCCATGCCTCGTAGTCTGTGTAGGGCCTCCATATCACTGCATCGACATCATCCAACACCCGCCGCCAATACTCTACCTTGCCCAGCCTCTGCTGGACAACTGCACCGGAATAGGAATATACATAAGGCCGCCCTGTGGGTCTAGCTCTCGTGCACAGTGGTCACGTGACTGCTATGTTCTCCCACGCCTAGATCTGTAGCAAGGTCACTCCACTCACCAGGCTCGTCGAGCCTCTGTAGATAATTTGATGGAGATCGTGGTACATGTCCGCCAAGACACAACTACCCTAGGAAAATCTCTGTGGCTGAGTAATCATCCACTCCAGCATCCTCCCCCAACCCACTGCGAATCCCTTCGACCGATGGTCCGGTCCAAGGAAGCCTCCGACAAATGCAGCCAACACCGCTACCAGAGCAGGATACCTACTGAAATCATCCCAGTCTATCTAGTAACCATATATACCGAGATCGCCACATATCTGCTACAACGCCTCGGTCCCAGCAATCTCCTTATGGTCATAAACCACAAGGGCACCAACAACCGGAATCCCCAGAATCTGATACACATCCTCAGGCGTCACACTCATCTCACCCGTCGGCAGGTGGAAGGTGTTATGATCTGAATGCCATCTCTCGGCCAAGGCCGTCAATAGCCCCCTGTTGGCCTGAATGCCTCACAGCATGGCCAACAACAGTCCCAATCCATAGTCTACTATCACCTGTAACTCTACAGGAGTCAGCTCTCCTATCCGCTCCCAACATAGTGGGAACCGCTCTCTGATCTAGAGACTTTTGAAAGCCTCCTATTTTGTTCGACCATCACAACAAAACATAACACATCAATCAGACCCATATCACATGATCTATCTAGCCAATATATCAATGACCCATATCAAGTGCTACATCAATCTATCAACAGGTCCAATCAATCTACTCTATCATCATTTACTATTTGTTTTTCTTTTCAGGAAAGCAAATTTATCAACACACATATCATTTTCTATTTGTATTTCAATCATGAATGCAAATTTTTATCTCCATTTTTACTATTTGTTTTCTATCGCAGAATACAAATTTATCACACATCTACTCTTTGTTTTTCAAAATTGTGAGAAGCAAAGTTATCAAAATCAATCATTTTACTCTTTGTCGTTCGTCACAAAGTTATCAGCTATCTACTCTTTGTTTTCTATTTTGAAAGCAACGTTATCAATTCTCTATCAAATTTTCTATCCTATCAGCATGATGGCCCTACAATTTACCTATCTATTGACTAAGGATTTTAATCATCATTTTTCATCACACAAACATTTTGGAAAAAAATTCCTAAATGCGCAATTCTGTTGCCCATATGCGCTAAAAACCCATATGCGCTAATGTTTTTCTCCTATGCGCTAAACTGTTTCCCCGATGCGCTAAAACTCCATGTGCGCTACTCTATCTCTTGGATGCACTACTCTAACTACCCAATGTGCAACTCTAACATTTTTGGACAAACCCTAAATGCGCAGTTTTGTGCCCTAGATGCGCTAAAACACCTACCTAGCCGATTTCGCCCTATATGCGCAACTCTATCTATCGGATGCGCTAAAAGATCAATTTTTAACCTATTCCTCGATGCGCTACGAAATTTTCTAAATGCGCTAAAAGATTTGTCGCATGTGCTAAAACTATTCCTAGATTCGCTAAAACGTTCCAAATTTTTTTAATCTGATTTAAAAACAATGCAAAATCTGAGCTAAAAAGCCAAATTTGACAGCATAGACGGTTTGAATCACTAACCAGTGGTCCGTATGTAGTTGGTCTCTGGTATCATCGCGCTCGCTCAAATCTATGCCTGTGAACGGGGATCACCATCTCGCCAAGTCACTCTTAGAGCTCAATTTTTACTGTAGCAGCAGGGTGAAAATGACACTTCATTTCACCCCTTTTACCTTATAAGGGTCTTTTTAGGAGGGGCATTAATGGCATTTTCCAGTTTTCATCCTCTTTTTCACCAGGGGCATCGAACATCTCATCTATCGGGAGCTAAATCACTGTTCCCCTATCCCTATCAACTTCTTCTTCCGTGATTTATCTCCCGAGGGGGCATCATCGACAATCAAAAAATTAGAAACATATCAAGGGCAAAATTTTTATTTTTCTTTGAAGAAATGCTTTTCACACATCACTTCAAAGAGGGGCAAAATGTATACACATAAAAATGGTCATGTCTATAATCCTGGCAATTAATTAAATATTTATTATTTAATTATTTCTTCTAAAGTCCTCTACATATGATTAAATTTAATTAATTTAATTATATTGTTCATTCATCTTATTCTTCTTTCATAATTAAATAAATTTATTTTATTTAATTATTTTCATATGTCCACTTAATTAATTAAATAAATACATTCTATTTATTTAAATTAATTATCATTTGTTTGAATTTAAATTAAATCTTTGATTTAATTAAATTTAAATATCTCTTTTCTTCTATTTTAATTTCTTCTTCTAATTAATTAAATGTTTCATTTAATTAATTTCATAAAAGTGATTTAATTAAATAAATCTTATTTAATTAAAAATATCTTATCTTTCTTTCTAAATCAAAATTAGGTATTTTACCTAATTGTGCAATCTTCTCATATCATAATTAAATATTTTATTTAATTATGAGATATTCTGCTTTTTTCAATAAAACATGATTAAAGCTCTCTTCTTATCACAAGCTTTCTTCTGCTTTTAAAAGCTTAATTAAATATTTTATTTAATTAAGAAAAGCTGAATGTCCTCCACAAATAAATAATTGATTTTTTTAAATTAATTATTTATCAGCTTTAAATCTTTCTTTTATTCTTTTAAAGAAAGATGATTTCTTATCTTCTCTTCTTTTTCCTCTTTCATAATAAAATAGAAAAATCTGGTTTTAGGTTT
Source organism: Sequoia sempervirens (assembly GCA_007258455.2). Lineage (NCBI taxonomy): Eukaryota > Viridiplantae > Streptophyta > Pinopsida > Cupressales > Cupressaceae > Sequoia > Sequoia sempervirens. Next base: position 15,822 of record VDFB02108507.1, read on the forward strand.
CTTCTATTTTCTCTTCAATTTCATCTTTCTTCAACCGTTCGATCTGCAAGGAATTATCACAACCGTTAAACAAGATAGCCAATCAAAATCATTCGAAAAACTCTATAAATACCTGTGTGAATCCAAGTATTGGTAATAGGCAATTAATTAGAGTTTATGCATTTAGTTCATTTAGCACTTTAATCTCATAGCATCATGTTTATTTCAAGTTTCTTAGCTCAAATCATTATCATGGCTTAATCTTGCATCTACATCATATCAAAATCTCATTCTTTAGGAAGACAGTTTGTTGAGCCTAGCCTACAATCTGAGAACACAAAGCTAGAATCGACAAAAACACTAAAGATAGAGGACGATAGGACGACAATGGAAGTAGGATACTGAGTTTACGTCTCTTTTCCTTTTATGTTCTGTTTTGTTATAATGTCCTATTGGTGTGTTTGAATATTTGTTTCAATTCATTTACGCATCTAATTTTCATACACACACATAGTAGTTTAGGATTTCATCCATCTCCATTTCACTCTCATTTTCCATTCATCTCCATCTTGCATTCACTTTCAATTCATTTCCATTGCCTTTCACTTCATTTCTTCTCTCCGGTTTATCATTTTGTGTCTGGTCTGCTCATCCAAAGATCTTGATCATTGCAATGATCTCACTGTCATTCATCCCCAGATAGAGCCACTGTTAGGGCTATAAAAATATGATGATTTCATATGTTGATTTCACTCATAAACCTCCAGATTTGGTCCTACCATGTGCATATTTCAACCATATCTTTCCATATTGCCTCGTACAATCCATTGCGTCATGCATTTTTTACATTCTGGTTCCTATTGGCATGAGAATACCATTGTCTCCCCGACCCATTGTGCATTTTCTGCTAACATGAGTTTGTGTTGCCTTTCGACAAGACTCATTTGATGTCACAGTGATCTATATTTTCTTGCAAGCACCGTTCGGTAGGAGTTCTTCATGGTCTCGGTGATAGAAGTTGATTCACATTTCAGCAAGAGTCTGGTCATTGATATAATGTTTCACCGAGTGCTTTATGTCTCGGTGATAGGCTTGAATGAGGCTACATCGGTGAGAGCTAGGTGGTATCGACATTATGTCTTGGCAAATATCTTTCGTCTTACCGACCGGTGGCAGAAGGATTCATATCATTATAAGTTGGAGCTATCGATATGAGGTCTCAGCGAGTGACCTTCGGTCTCACCAACACTTCATATGAGTTTTCGCTTCGACCAAGTGGGTTGCTTTCAGTGTGAGGATACAACGAGTTTCTTTTGTCACACCGACTAGTGGTGGAAGAATTGGCATATTGGAAAAGGGTCTTGGCTTTAGTATTATGTCATAGCGAGCCTGTCAGGTCTTGCCGACAGTGTTTTATGAATGGCTTTCTGTGAAAGGTTGGCATTCTCTCAGTGATCATGTGTGTTCGGGATGTTTTCGTATGACTTTGTTGGTTCTCTGGGACCTCTCCCCGATTTTGAATTGTCCTAGTGAAAGCGACTGGGAGATGGTTTTCGGCGAGAGGTTTGTTATGTCTCACCGACCGACAACATAAAGGGGTGCGATATCGGCATGGGTTAAGATTTTTGGCATGTGGTCTCAGCGAGTGACCTTCGATCTCGCTGATGAAAACAAAAAGACTTGTCGGTATGAAGATTGATTTGTCATAGCGACGCGCAGGATGGACAAAGACTTTCGGTGTAGCAAAGTTAATCTATATGAGGTCTCTCTGATATATTGTGGTCACGGTGACAGTGGGTAAAACAAAAGGTGCATCTTGGTAAGATAATTTGTTTTGTCTCAATGACACCTAGAATGGTTGATGGCTTTTGGTATAACTCAAGCGTTCTACATGACGTCTCCCCGATATCACAGAGCTACAGTGAAACACAAAGGGAACATGCAGATGCTTCTTGTCTTTAGTGTAATGAGTAATAGGTCACATCAACACGCAAAAGGTAAAGAATTCTTAGGGAAACATTAAGCGATCTATAGGATATCTCCCTGATGGAAGTGGTAATAGCGAAAGCGAGTAACACCAAGCGGAGCGATTAACGATTGAATTGCCTTTGGCATAGCTGCTGCATTGTCTTGCCGACTGTTCCAGCAAATAAAAAATAGAATTTCAAATACTGTGGCTGACATGTAAATTACAAAAATAACCATTGCTGGCTGACTTCAGAGGAACCCAAATTCTATGGAAGGCCGACATGAGATTTCAATTTGGTTTATTTTCTTGATGCTGGTGTATAAATAGGCATTTTTGTAATTGTAAAATCATTGCCACTTATCAAATATTTGATACATAGTAAGTAGATATTGTGGAGTAAAATCATCAGATCAGAGACTATTGTTGCATGATTTCAGAATGGAGGTATTTATGAAAATCAGTTGATGTTGCTGCATTTCTCTAGTGTTAATTATTTGTTGAATTTAATGAAAGTATTGCTAAGCTATCTCTAAGATTGAGGCTTCCTGGTTGTTTGAATTGATATGACAAGTTTATATATAATTCATCAGTGCACATTTGTTGTATCTGTGTGATTGATTGATTGGTTCTTTCAAGCAAAGATTAAATCCTTTTAGTTAATCACAGTAATCAGAGAGAATCATCTAGATTGTTCAAGTAGATCTTCGTAATAACATTTTGCATGTTTATACAAGTTGTAAACATAATATATGCTAGATAGTTTGAGTTTCTCTAGAGAAGTGTTGATCATCTTGATCTCATTTGACTTTGCATACCCAACAAGGCACTGGTCTCTGCACTTCATCATTTTGAACTCATTCAGTTTCTTTATATATGTTTATTGAGCATTTTAAGTTTTAGATTAGAAGATTCCTATTGTGCTTGATTTCATTTGTTCACTTCCATTTGCCATTGTGGACAAATCATTGTCAGAAGGATAATCATAAATACATAAAGTCTAGTTCATTCAGTAAGGTACACCCACCTAGGTTTAGTAGCACCTGAAGAGTAGAAGGTTGAATTCTTTCAACCTTGTTTGTTACCCTAAAACGTATCAAGAGATTGGCAGCCTCTTGAGGTATCTTTACCTACGTTTTTGAGAGCTAACAGCCCCAACGCTTTTCTCACATGCCCATATGGATCCATCCATGGGCGAGCAGTATGTAGTTAGAAATGGTAGTCTATCAATTTTTTTTCTGAGGTCCCAGCACACTGGGAGGTTTGCAATTTATACATGCCTTGTCCAAAGGTAAAGGGATAAGAAATCTCTGCCAAATGCTTGTTGTTGAGGATGGTATGCAA
>VDFB02108508.1:0-18146 GCA_007258455.2 Sequoia sempervirens
ATACAAGAGATACAACATTTTAGTTATCTTAAACATTTCTACAATGATACCTCCTCAAGAAATGAGGATTGCCTTACATTGGTACATGATACAAAAATACAACATTACTTAGTTCAAGTACATTAATCATCTCTCATAAATTGGTGCAATGCTGAAGAAGAAGAATCCAATGTAAACGCCACTTCACGAACAAAAGGGAACCCAATGGAGTACATTACTCATTCCTCCCAACCGCATGAATCCAAAGATTCACTCCCCCATGCTAGGAGGTTACAAAGGGTTCCACCAACTGGATGACAAGGTCAAACATCACAAGGTTGACAATCTCACATACAGGACGAACAACAAAAACAATGTGTAACGTCATCAAGTACAACACAATAGTGACCAACTTCCAGAGGCTCATATAAACTCTAAATCAGCAATCAAGGAAGCTCATGGTTGTCATAGGGAAAGTGTCATCACAAAACTAGACATAGGTTATCTAGGTAGTTTTTAAAATTGTCTATTTTTCTATAATGTTAGTTTAGTCCTCGAGGGTTCTCGGCAGGCATTACATGGATAATGCAAAGTGAATAAAATAAACAAAGCTAAAAAGGAAATAATGTAAAACTAAGATGATTTCTCTATAATAAACAACAATGATAATAATAGACTAAAAATTGTACCTTTGTATAGGAGGTAGCCAAAGTAGGCACATGTGTTGCTACATAGGAGGGTAAATTCAATTTGAGAATGGTAATATTTTGTAATACTATTAATGTATTTATGATGAAAGAAAACAAAAGACATGATAATAGCTTCATGATATAAATAGTAGTATTTGGTAGTTATACTAAAGACACATAATTTGAAGGAATGTTACTCATAACAATTGTCCTCTTTGAAATCTACAAACATAAATGATGAATACCAAAAACCATTTAAATTTTTATTTACAAAATCTCCAATTGTATATGTTGAACCTTAAAAAAATTATTTGGATGTGACAAAACTCAATTTATACAATAAATAAATAAAGTTACTGCAAAAATAATGAAATGAGTTGTCAATAATTTCATGAAAAAAGATTATCATAAATAGCTAAGATGCCGTATTTATAAAAATAATAGATTTGTCACATAAAATAATATAACAATTTATAAACTATAAAAAGTATGTACAAATAGATAAGATTTCAGACGATATGCTTACTAATTAGTCCAATTTTTATAAGAAAAATAATCTGTCAAAACACGTGCAGCATAATTAATCCCTATCATAATAATAGTATACTATCTTAATATTAATTATGATAGCTTCCAACCAGTCAAAACAAAAAACAGGTCAAACCCGGAACAGAGAATACAAATTAATTAATAGCAAAATCTGATCGGAGCCCTCAAAAATCTCAGCGCTGCCCTTCGCCGCCGTGCCGGGTCAAACATTAAAACATTAAAAAGCTTATATGATTAGTGTGAAAGCTTTGTCGGCAGATTGTCAATATTTGAAAACATTATACTAGCGACAGAAAGTTTCTTTGGAAAGAACACAGAAATCAAACCACTTTGAATTTGTATTAAAGAAAATGGAAGGAAAGTACTGTAACAAATTGATTGTCATGGTAAAGTCATTCTAACAGATCTAGATGGCCTGCGTGCTCACCAAGCCATTATTGTTATTGATTATTGAAGTGGACCTCATTAGATATTAACAAACATGGAGTTTGCTTTGCCCACACTCCAAGCTATTATTTTCCAAATTGACCATGGGTGGGCGAAACCAGGAGAAGCAGTTCACTATAAATAACGTAATCATGCAAGGGAGAATAAACCCAAGCAAAATCTGAAAACACCAACATGGCAGCGTACATGTTCAAGAGGCACATGCTATTATTTCTGGTGATGGTGGCGTGGAAGGCAGTATCCTCCTCCTCCACTGAGATGGAAAAATTCGATGAACTGATGGAAAAGCTGATGGCCTACGGTAACGTTCCGGGAGCTCAGTTGGCCTTGGCCAAAGATGGTCATCTCAAATATTTCAAAGCATTTGGAGTCGCCAATTTGCAAAATGGCGAGTTACTGACGACCCGCCACATTATGAGATATAACAGCATCTCCAAACTCATCACAGGAGTCGCCATTCTCAAACTTATTCAGGTACTCTACGCAAAGCTAAACAGTATGAATTCTTGCCATATATACTAAACTCTTCGCATATGTAGTAAGCATAACTTAGACTCAAAACGCAGATTACATTGATTTCTTGAGGTTTTTGACACAGGAAGGGCGGCTGAGTCTGGAAGACAAACCCTTTTCTTTTCTGGACAACCTGTCGCCTCCAAGAGGTGCTGCGGTCGACCCGCGAGTATACGACATTACAGTACAACATATGCTGCAGCACTGTGGAGGGTGGAATGACAGCTTACCAGAACGCAACGTTTTCATACTCCCAGTGGCTCTCTACGCATCACACTCTCTGGGCCACCCTGCGCCTCCTACAGTCTACGACGTCATTCGTTACATGAAGGGCCTACCGCTGGATTTCGATCCTGGGTCTGCCATGCACTACTCCAATTTGGGTTATTCTATTCTTGGTAGAGTCATTGAGAAACTCACGGGAATGAAATATGCAAATTACATGCAGAAACATATGTTCACTCCGTTGGGTCTCACTGGGCTGAGATTGGCAGAATCGCCGGAAGAACGTTTGGCACAAAATGAGGTTCACTACCATGGCTTTGACGGCGTCGACAACCTCCTGCTTTCCATATTTCCAGGCCAAGGTTACGTCAATGGCAGCTATGGCGTCGTGGATTACAGAAATCTCGACTCGGCGGCCGGGTGGACGGGAAATGCTGCGGACGCGGTTAGATTTATGGATCACATTGATGGGCTTCGGCAGCCTGCGATTCTGAAACCGCATATGGTTAACGTGATGCTGAATGCTCCGATGCCCTCCAACAGAAGTTTAATAGGAGATCGTTACTTTGATCATTCGAGGGGACTGAATGTTTATGTGAGTGTGGGTAGAGACGGAAAACTGAGGAGTTTTCAACACGGCGGTGCAGGTGTTGGGGCCATGTCTCTCGTCATGAGACTCATGGATATCAACGTAACGTTTGCGTTTGTGTTGAACACTTTTCCTCTTGGGGAGTTTGTGTATGATGCCATAGGTAACCTCACCAGTCTTGCCCACACTATAAGGGATTGGCCAATCGACCTTAATTCCTAACAATAATCCTTCGCGTTTAGAAAATAAGGTTGAGTGGCCCTCTAGAGCTAGCCCCTACTATTTGTAGGCAACCAAGTATAATAATTGAGGGAATGGAATAAGATTTTTAAATTTACTTTTTAAAATATATTAATTTGTGTGTTGTTATTAGTACTTGCCGATAGGCAATACTATTGCAATGAGTTTCATTTTCACTAGTTAACTAGTTATCAAAAAGTTAGTTTTCAACTAATCAAAACTAATATTTAAAAATAAAATAAAATAAAATTCATTTTTGTATAGTTAAGTTGTAAAATATTTAATTTTATAAATTATAAAAATTATTTCTTCTCAATATGATTGGCTCAAAACTTCTAAGTGTTATTGACAAATTTTAAGGGAAACAAAATCTAACTATTATTTAGCCTATTATTTTGTAAACGCTGGAAGTGAAATTATGTGTTCTGAGGCGGCAGGTGATGGGTGTAACAATGTTGACAAATTGGTAGAGACACGAACATAACTCTAGCGGCAATAAATCAGTGTTGACAAATTGGCAGAGACAGGAGCACAACTCCTGCAGAATTCAATAACAAAGTGTTCACAATAAATACGATGTGACGCCTCTCCATTCCTTGACTGTTGTTCATTTCCACTAAAACTTCTCATCAATGACACCCCTTCCTCTGCATCAGCCATCAATGTTTGAAATTGCTTGTAAGAAAAGACAAAATCCTTCTGCTCAAATTTGATTGGATAATCGCTTGTGATGACGGATCTACCCAAGTTGTCAATGTATATTCAGCTTTTTCAAGAGGAGCATCCATAGGCTTTGGATGAACGAGGGATTATAGGCAAGATGGTTTTGGATACGTCTGATTAAATGGTTAAGGCACCTTATCTGCACTTTATTCATACTCCTATTAAAGGGTGTGAAGGTTATGGCAGGATATATCAAACTAGAGTATATGTTATAGATGAATATTTTGCAATCAGTCCATGTAGCCATATAAGGTGCAGTCCAGCTAAAAGGAATAGTGTCTTTTTTCTCAACATGAAGACCTCGAAGAAATCTAATAATTGGCATAAGGTATACAACAACCCTAGCAAGCAACACTTGAGGATATTTTAATAAACAAATGGCCATGTCTTGTCTTCTTGTACCCACTCTATCCAAATATTCCACTACAGTGGCCACCATTTTCCTCACACTGCAAACCAACTTGACAGGATCTTGATTGATGTCATCTATGTTGCAAGTTGTTAACTGTACCTCGTCTGCATAGATGAAGCTTTTGTAATAGACTACATAATTCTATCTGTGCAAGTAGTTTTTAAAAATAATTAAAATACTTTAGATGCATCAAGCGTGGGAACTGGTTTTTAGTTGTTTATGATCCTCTGATATTTGACCAATTTGTTCAAAAATAATTATCAGAGACACCCACTAAATACCCATCTTTAAGCCATGTCTAGTCAGCCTTGTGTTTGAGCACACCCTTAAAGTAAAGTTTATCTCAATCTGGGACTTCAGGTGTCTTTATTCAGTTGATATTTGACAAATTTTCTTCAAAATCACTCTCTTAAAGACCCACAAAATCACTATGCTCTTCCTAGGTAGCATTATGTTCGAGCACGCCCTTTAATAAAATTTGGTTCAATGGTACTGAATCAAAACTTATTTGAAGTTTTTTATTTCTATTTTAGCTAGTATTTGATCAATTTTGCTTAAGAATCACTATCTTTAGATACCCACATGATTCCCCACCTTAAGCCCTTTGTTGAGTTCAATAAGATTTGGTGAAGTTTCACAATTGTACTAATGCCATTTAGATGAGGTATATAGCTATTGAAATGGAAATTAAGCATATGGTTTAAACACCATTGACCTCACCAGTGAAAGAACACCCAATTGACAACTTAAGGAACTTTGATTTTCTATCAAAAAGAGAGTTGTGACTTTCAAAGCTTCATCTATCCCCCTAGATACCAATTGGGCTTTCAGTGTTGATTCTAGTAATGACAGTCTAAATGGGCCTAATGCAAGGCAAGACTAAATGTCTTATGCATTAGATATAAGAAAAACTAGCCTTGGTAAAATAGCATTTAGCCAAACTAAGTGGAAAAAGGGTCTAGAAGATCTGGCTCTGTTTACCTTCTCACTTAACCACACATCTGCTTTATTATAGCCTACCATACTTCCAAATGGAGTTTTTGAGTATAACATTCTTCATCCCCTGTATTTAGAAATAAGCAATGTGATTACAACCCATAACAAGTGTTGCATAGTTAAAGCTAATAATTCTATACGATTAAGGAGTAAAGAACATCTAATTCAAGCTTGACCAGGTGAAGGAAGACTTACTAGACAGTGATGCTCTAAATTTTAAATAACCTGAACAAGTATGAAACAAGGATGGTTGCCTCAAAAAGAAAAAAGAGATTCTAAAGCTACTAGTAAAAGATTTCCCCTATGAACTAGGCAAGCCATAGGAGGACTAAGGAGACCCCTCCCTGAGCTTGAATCCTACAAAAAAGTAGTAAAGCCAAGGCTATTTCAAAGATATTTGAATGACTGTGGATTGATAACTCTCAACAATTACTTACATAAAATTTGAAGAGATATTTAAAGTAGTAAAGCCAAGGCCAACCATTTATTTGAGAATATTTTAATTGTTAAGCAGAAGAATTTTCATCAAATATTTAAGTTCTAGCCATTTTTCAGCAATTACCCAACTTCCCAGAGAAGACTAGTGATATAAGTTTCTTCAATTTTCTACAGAAAAATTCAAGTGATAACATCCTTCTCTTATATTTCGCTTCAAAAGTTGAGGGGAAATACTTTATCCATACAAACCTTATCAAGCATATCTAGGATTCCAAATTCTGCAGATTACTTGGTGTACCCATGTGATAAAAAAGAAGAACATACAAGTCAAAAATGTTGTCAATGCTTTGTAATCAACAACAAAATCACACATTTTTTTCCAAATGAACATGTTTGAGAAATTGTATTGTCCTTGCTACCAAGAAGTTCAACTATTACAGGCTTATATTTTTTCCAAAAGCAACAATCGACTTCAATCCATACAAAATTGTTACTTTTTAGGGATTTTGCTTAAATCATGCTAATTTGGAATCTTCATATGCCAAAGACAACAACATAAAATGACCCACTTGAAATTAGAACAAGTTTAAGAATGCCTATTAGAGCATCATGACCTTGATTGTTGTTAATTTGAATATATCGTAGCATGGAAATTTACAATATAGATGGATCCATACTTCAATATGTTTGGGATAACCTTTTTATGTTTTGGAACGTGAATATATTTTTGTACTTGTGTCCTTGGAATTGTATAATGATCTTAAAATATTGCCTGCTTCTATATTTTGTTCTATCTCTTCCATGGGATGGACGATGCATTCTAGATGTTTTGGGTATGACTGTATCTGGAATCTAGAATTTTATCTAGGTTTGGAAGTAAAATTTATTGAGGCCGTTATATATTTAAAACTATGAAGTGGTCCCAAATCTTTTATTTGCTTGTTTATTCTAGAAGGGTCTTTGGTATTGTCAAGTTATAGAAACCTCTGTAGTAGATTGTTCTCTACCAAAACAGAGTAAACTTATACTTCAAAAGTTCAAAAAGGCTCTAAATTAGGTTAAGTTTCAAACAATAGACCCTCCTTAGGAACTCTGGTTTGGCCTGACTTGTTTCTCAAAGAGGAGTCTCTTTTGATTGGCTTTATTTGGGTTTTGTTTCTCTGATTTGAAGTTGAATATTATATATGATTATTATCACTCATCTTGCTATGTGTATCTGACTCTACATATTTATCATATTGTTATTTAACATAGGTGTTAAGATTTAATAAATAACACTTAACACCTATTACTCTACATATTTATCATATTGTTATTTAACATAGCTGTTAAGATTTCATAAATAACACTTAACAGCGAGCTAAGCAATATTGCTGATTGGTTTCAAATTTAGAGAAATTACTTGTTCATACACAAATGAGGAAATAATGAACAAAAAGAAATAGTTCAAAATTATAAGATCAAAATTTTTATCTTTAACAGAACTAATTAACAATGCATATTTAGAAGTTGTAGTTTAAAATTTAAAGTACATAGCCCTGAACCTAAAACTTTATCTTTTAGTGGATTTCACATTTTTTGCCTATCTGTTCTTTGCACATTGTAAATAACATATTTTGTTATCAATATAAAGAGAAAATATTTATCATAAAATTAGGAATAAGATAGTAAGTTTTTTGTTGTATATATCCTCAATTTTAACTTAATGAAATAAAAGATAGCTATGTGTATCTATATTAATATTAATAATTAATAATTTTAATTTAATTATATTATATAAAAATCAATTAAATATTCAATTTTAAAATATTATAAGGAAATTATAAATATATATATATAAAAAAATCAAATCAAATTGATAGTATAATATAAATTGCTTAAATAATTTTATATTAAATAAAATATAAATGAAATGAAATGATTTTATAATAGAATAAAATAATAATTATTTAAACTTAAATTTATATAATAGCAAATATTAAATAATAATATGTATAATATAATTTATGTATCTTAATAAATGTAATGATCATTTAATTTTTTTACATCAAATTACATAGTTTATTTGGCCTGAATAATTAAGCTTAAAATAATTATAATATAATCTATTGGCTAATTTTTTTAATTTATAATTTATAGTAAAATATTTATTATAATTAAAATAATTAATAGACTTTTTAATAATTAAATTACAATACTAGAATTTTTTTTTTTGTGTTTCACTTTTATTTATTGTCATAATAACCAATTAAAAATAGAATATTTTCTATTTATTATTTTTTTTTAATGTATTATATTATATGCATATAATTTTATTAATTTTTTTTTTTTTTTTTAAATCTTTCAAAAATATATCTCTTGATTTATTATATCGTTTACACAATAACTTTACAAATTTTTTAGCTTTACTAATTTCCTTGAACTATTGATAATTATTCTATAATTATATTAACTTTCTCATAATTAAAAAAAATACAAACATACAAAATTCAAACTCCAATTACAATACTACAAAGGCAAGTACTGGCCACTACGTGGCACTTGTTAATTTTTTGTTAGTATATATTTTATGAGTTTTAGTTTGATTGGATTTTGTATTTTTTAATAAGATATTTTTCAATATTTTAGTTTTAAATTTAAATTGATTAAAAAGTGAGTTAGTTTTTCAATCTTTATAGTGAAGTATTTATTTTGGTCTATTCTTAGGTTGATAAATTTTGAACATCATGTATGTCATTTTTTAAAGACACAAATATATATTCAAATAGTCAAACATAAGAATGTAAGGTTACACGATTATTTAAAGAACCACTCCTTATAATCCAAAAATGACTTATTAGTGTAAGCACTTGTTTAAAATGCAAAAGTAGGAAACAAATGCAAATGACAAGTTTCATAATCTAAACTAAAACAAACCTTTGGTACAACATGCAAATGGAGTTCAAATAAAAACATGAAAGAAAGAAAAGTCACCATTAAACTTCATTATAAAGTTTGATTTGCTCAAAGTGATTTGAGATGTGGATACTTTTTGCACAAAAATATTTATTTTGATAGTAAAAAGTTAGTATAAAGTGGATGATCAAATGCATAGAATAATGTATCTATTTATAATTTTTTGGGAGGAAATATGGATGGTGGAGGTGTGATGAGAAGATAAATGGTGGAGAATGAGAGAAAAGTTTCCTAGGATCAAGGACGTGATGAAGGATAATGATGGACTTTGTTTGAAAATGAAGGGACAAGACTTTATAGACTAAAAATAGTAATTTGTTGCAACTATAGGAATGTGGGGGACAAGCGCATTTACAAACTCCTTTATTCTTAAATTTTTGTGGAGAGAATATAGCCCCATTTAAATAATAAAATGATTTAATTTTCTTAATCATGTGAGCTAAAAAATTGGATAGTTAAATAAAAAGCTTATTTAATTATTTGTGAGGGAAGCTGGCTAACTAAATATTTAAATTATTTAATTAGGTGGGGTACATTAGGTGAAGTGGATAAACTAAATAATTCAATAGTTTAGTTATTTTTGGGTAAGGTTGTACTATGATTAATTTATGTATCTACAATTTTCTCTCTTTGATATAGTGTCATAACTAAGTGGCATTGTGTCAAAGAAGAATAAAGGGTAGAATAAAGTGGAGCTCCAATGGTAGGTTACCTCAACTTTTAAGAGGAATAATAATGATGGATGTGATGCCCCATCAAGAGAGCTTGTGGGTGAAATGGGATACACAAGATCTCTTCAAAATACAAAAGAAGATGAGTAGATGTGTCATTATGGACAAACATGATTGGTGATGATGTATGATAAGGATTTTGTGTAGCTATGATGACACATTATTTTTTGGATAGGGAATGGATGAATGAAAGGAATATGGGAAATTGTGAAAATATATGGATGACAATTGTCAAAGTAACTTTTTGTGCAAAGAGTAACCTATTTTTTTGTATCTCTCATGTTATATATAGCATGATTTAATGAATTATGCTAATGGTGTGTCACGTGCATATGAACTAACACAAATAAAAAAAGCTACAAATAGCATAGTGATCTAAAAGGATTTTTTTAAGGTGTGCCATCACATGAAACCAATTGCATTTGAAGGAGTAAGAGATTATTGAAATTTTCCAATCAATTGCAAGTTCGTACCAATCTGTATAGGGTTGTACAAACTGGATTTCAAACTGCTACACAAAGAAAACAAAAAGGAAATGTTACAAAAATGATGTTTTTTTCATTGAATCCATTTCCACATCTGCTTGGCATGAGAAAATGTCTCTTCTCTCAAATTACATTCACTCTAACTACTCAACATTGACAACATTGACAACCTTTTACAATTTTCCACCTAACCTTCAAGAGGTACTCACATGACCCCAAATGGTACAAAATGACCTTATTTGCACAAAAAAACACAAATCAACTCAAAACCAATGTTCGAGAACAATTTCCAAACCTTTAAAAAATGACAACAAATGTATCAAAATGGATGCCCCTGCATCATACTCACTAGGGAGAGAAAGAACTCAAGTTCCACCTGATATAATATTTGCAACAGTACGGTCATACTTGATGATATCAACTTCAGTCATCTATGTGTCATCTTCAATGGGGATGCCTTTCCACTTGAACAAATATTGGAGGTATTGCTTGCCCCTTGTCTTCTTGAGCTCTCTGGTTCCAATGATGCACTCTAACTCTGTTGGTTTGCTAGGTGGAAGATATTTGATCCATTCAGCATTTGAGAGTTGTTGTAAACCGCTCCTTCATCAACAATGACATCCCCTTTGTAATGGTACAAGTCATCAACATTGAAAATAGGTGAGATGCCAACTCCTCTAGGTAATTCAATCTCATAAGCATTGTTGGAAAACTTGTGAACAATCCTACAAGGGCCTATCTTCTTCATCTTCAACTTGGAATATTGAAATTTGGGAAACCATTTCTTTGTGAGATGTGCTAAGACAAGATCCCCAACTTTGAAATCAACTTCCCTTCTCTTCAAGTCTTCCATTTGTTTGTATTTTTCAACACTAGTTTGGAGCTGCTCTTTCACTTGTTGATGAATTTATTGCATAGCAATGGAAAATTTCTCACCTTCAGCAATTTGTCTCTCCATACCACTGAGATCTCTCAACTCAAATACTCCTCTTGTCTGCATACCATAGACCACTTGAAATGGAATCTTGTCAATGATCCTATTCATTGAATTATTATAGGAAAACTCTACTTGAGGTAACACAAGATCCCACTAAGTAGAATGATCCTTTGAAAGGAATCTTAGGAGGTTACCTAAGCTCCTATTAACCACCTTAGTTTTTCCATTAGTCTGAGGATGGTAGGAAGAACTAACATTGAGATTGGTTTCAAGTGTTCTCCACAATTTCCTCCAAAAATGTCCTATGAACTGTTGTCCCTATCTGAAACTTTACTCAATGGAAAACAATGAATTCTAACAATCTCCTTAAAGAAGAGACCTGCAATATAGGAGGCATCATTGGTGCTCTTACAAGGAATGAAGTGATCCATTTATGAGAACTGATCAACCACTTGACATATATTGAATCAAAAATCCATGGTGTTTTTGGTAATCCCATGACAAAATCCATGCTAATGGATTCCCAAGGTCTATTGGGAATTGGTAAAGGCAGATATAACCCTACATTTGTGTTGCTTCCTTTTCCTCCTTGACAAATAGTGCACCTCTCCACAAATCTCCTTACATTTTATTGCATCTTAGGCCAAAAATAAGGTCTTCTTAGCTACTCCAATGTCTTGTCATGTCCAAAATGACCTACCGAACTAGTGTAGGAGCACCTTGCTCTTTAAATGCCTTCAATAGGCAAAATTAAAAAAAAAAAAAAATTCCAATGTAAAAGCATGTAACAAGGTCTTGAGAAATCATGATAAATGTATTTGAGTCATTATAGGTGCATAGGAGGTCCAAAATTGAAAGTTTGCAAAAAAAAAGTCAAAAAATGGCAAAATTTGAAAAATTGCTAAAGTTCTCAATAAAGCAAAAATGCAACAAAAAGCAAAAATCAGGAAGTTGAAAGGTCATGAGGCAGTTTGGGTAGTTTTATTTGATGGAGGAAGTTGTAAAACCTGTAAAAAATGCATGGTAACTCATTGCTAAGACAACGGGAGATTGTATATGCATGTATTGAATTGGAGGAATTGAAAAGTCATTTATAAAATATATTTTTTTTCTCAAAAAATACTAAAAATGTTGTTTTCAAACCCCTGTACAGATTAGTAAAGGCTTAAAGGCTCATGTGGATGTCTGTAAATGATGAAATAATCAATCTCCCTCCTCCTTTTTGTTTCATGTGTTTTTGTGCAATTTTGAATAAGTTATGGTGATTTTTAATTAAAACTTTCTATATTCTGTTTAGGGTAAACAGTGAGTTTCTAAATTCTCTAACTCAATGTCTATCCATTGAAATCCTCTGAAAATTAGTGTAGTTTCTCCATTTTATATGTACTTTCAGGTTCAATGGGTTTATATAAAAAGAAAGAGGTTTATGTATGAGAAACTAGAGTGACTGTCTAAAAATACAGAGTTTCCCAATGAGAACTTGATGGCTACAAGTGAACATTTGATGTAAGTGCAATCTAGGAGGCTAGGAGTTGTTCTATAAAGCATATGTAGACCTATTCAAACATGATTGAAGTGGTTGTAGGTGTGTTTAAGGTTTTCTAAAGTGCTTTCCATTAAACCTTCATTCTAAAAAGCATTAAAGAGCCTTATAATGAGGGTTTTGTTGTTCAGAGCAATTTTGGGCCTTTATTTTCCTAAGAATTGAAGAATCTTGAGTTTCGAGAATGGAAAAAAGAATATTTTGGTTTATTTGTTAGTTTTGAATTGATTCTATGGTGGTTGCTTTGATATTTAGGCCTATTTGGTTGCCTAAAATGTGGGACAGTAAATTGTTTTGTTAGTTTTTCTAAAGCAATGATATTGGATGTTGAGATATGTTATTATATTCTAAAATGGATTTCTAAGATAGTGTTTTGCTCATGGAGAATCCTTGTGGATTGGATGTCTTTTAGCCTTGGTGTGAAAGTAGTTGAAATGAAGTGTAATTTGGTGGATGTTGAGTGAAATGGCTGGTTCAGTTCCACTAATCAGTTTTTTGTGTTAAGTTCAAACAATTTGATGCTAATGATGGTCTGGAATATGGTTTTGGTGAATTGGAATACTAACATGCTATTTTGAAGCCTTGCAATGATGTGGAAACTAGAGAAATTGATGGAGTTTGATAAAGGAATTTTTGGTGCTTGTTCAATTTGATCTTCTCCAATTGTGTTTGGGACAAAAGTTCCTTGATGAAATGTTGTGTTTGGTATATTTCGTTGCATCCGAAACTCCCACAATGCTTTTCCTTGATAATTTTTTTTCTCATTGAGCACTTGGGTACACAAAGTTGTGCTCCTTTGAAAAATAAACCATATTGAATAAGAAATTCAAGCCATTTGTCATTGGTGGTGCTATGATGTTGGTTACAATACTCATAAATTATCTCCTTGAAATTTGCATCATCAGCATACATACCTTTGATTGCTTCAACTCCCAAACTTTGCAATTGAATCTCTTGCACCATTAGTGCTCCCCTACTTAAGGCGTCAACCACTTTATTGGACTGTCCCTTCTTGTTCTTGATAGTGAAAGTGAAATTTTGCAAGTATTCCACCCACTTGATACATGAGATCTTGGATAATCCAGTCCCCTTTCAATACATTTTTTTAAAGATCCAACCAATCATTGTCAAACAATATATAGGTTTTGTTAAACCCCCAAGCAACTAGGGTTTCATGACTGTTTTCCTATAAAAATGAACACACAGTCCTAGGTAACTAATTTGAAAGAGAATATTATGAGTCCTAATTTTTTAGAGGTGCGGGTAGAAATGGTAGTTAGCTTCCCACCAAGTTTCATCAATTTTCCATGGTGGAAGCTTTGTCCATGGATTTATTTTGCTTGTTGGAAACCTTGGCTAGGGTTTGGGACTATTAACACTAAAATTGCTATAACTTGATCAAAACATAGTGAAAATTCATGAAACCAATTGTATCTGAAAGAGTAATAGATTATTCAACTTTTCCAATCAATTGTAGGTCCATATCATTCTGTAGAAGGTCGTACAAGTTGTATTTCAGACTGCTACACACAAGAAACAACAATGAAACATTGAAAAAATATTTTTTTTGTTCATTCAATCCCTTTTACATCTACTTGCATGAGAAAATATCTCTTCCCTCAAATTACATCCACTCTAACTACTCAAACTTGATTTCCAACTCCCACAACCCAACGTTGCAAAGTTGTATGCACTTTTGCGTTGACAACACTGAATTTTTTTTACAATTATCCACCTAACCATCAAAAGGTACTCACATGACCCCATATGGTCCTGAACCATCAATTTTGAAACGTGTGGATTCTATGTACTTCTCTTTCACTCTTAGGATCTTTCACCTAAAAGGAGAGAGATAGAACACCCAAAATTGATGTGTTTCACTCAAATAAAGGATTCTATGATGGAATTAAGACTAAATTAAATGATTTAAATGTAGCTAGGTGATGGAATTGATTGATTATAAATGCAAAACTAATAAAAATGCAATGTTTGAAAACACAGTGAGGTATGCAAACATGAACTAAGAACATGAACTAATGCAAACAAAAATGAATGAGACTAAATGGAGTGCACCTATAAGTTGAATGATGATCCTGGAAGGTTCTAGAAACTGGTAGAAATCACTGTAAATCACTAGTGGGACTCATTCGCCACTCATGGCGAATCAATCCTGCTATTGGTAAAAAGACCCAAAACTGCTTGCTGACTATCAAGAATTGGATTCTAAAAAAAAGCAACTTTTTCAGCCCTTAGGTGGGACTCATTCACCACTAATGGTGAATAGTCCTCTTCCAAAAATCTGCAAATTCAAAGGTCAATCCTATAGATCTAGATCTGCACTTTTCTTCTTGTCGGGTTGACAGAGTCAAATTTGCATAAAATAGGCCATAGGTTGTCTCCAAGCTTGAATTAGGGTTGAGTTGAATTGAAACACTTTTTTGACTTGTTGAACACCTTTCAACACCTATTTTCTTGACAAAATTGCATACAAAGGACTACAAACACACATGCAAAAGGGGCAAAATGGTTAAGGGTTAGGGTATAGGGATTTTCCTTGGTCAAATCCCACTTTGGTAATCAAACCCTTAATAAAGAAATGGAATGAAATAAGTAAGGAAATGATGAATAAACAACATGCGAGTGTCCTAACTAACCAAAACCTTGTTGGAGAAATCTGAAGATATGTCAATGATTGCTCCAAGATGCTTGATGTTTGCTTGATCAAATGATGCAAAATGCTTGAATGCTTGAGTGAGAGAATTAGGTGAATGCTTGGATGAATTAGATTAGGTGTAAAATGGGTAGAAAAACACTTATTTATACACACTTATGCCATAATAACTTAATAACATCTCATCACAGACCGACGTAAGGCCTTTTTGAATAAACATTGGAAATAAATTTTGAATTATATTTGAATTTGAGCTAAGAGGGATCATTCACTATATGGCAAAATGGTCCCACCTTAAGCTTTTGCGTGGTGTCGTGAATTAAGTTGCATTTAATGTTGTTTGTCGGGTTTACATTAAAAAATACACTTAATTAAGTCTTATGAGTGCATAAAAGGGCCAAATAAAGCATATGAAAGGTGTAAATAGTGAAGAAAAGCCTAGAAAAGTGTGAAATATTGTTACAAGACCTTACAACACTTTAGAATAGGACTTGATAAGGGATAAAAAGGTGTTTTTTAGATGAATTATAATGAGAAGAGTCTAGAAAAGTGTAGAAATGTTACAACACTTCACAACAACTTCACACCTACATCATAATTCTAACAGTCAGGACCTAATGTGAATGTATAAGTTACATTGCAACATTACTTACAACTCCAATATAGGTTGGAGGTATGCATGCATCATAGAACATAAAATAGATCAATAAGGGTGATATTGAACCAAAATTATTACAAAAATTAAGGTAATTCTCTAACATGGATAAAGGAATTCCAAAAATAAAGTGTTTAAGATAAGAAATGAAAAATCATTCCAAGGAAAAAAAATCATGGTGATATTTTTTATGGTATAGTTGAAGATTCATATTTAGTAATTATATATTGTTTAAACAAGATAAATGATAAAAATAAGTTCCATGTTTAGATTTATAGCTATGATTTGATATGTTGAATAAATTAAATAGGTGGAAGTTTTAGTATCTCTTCTTCTAAACCCACCTTCATTGAAGATCACCAATGACTCATGTGGAATAAAAAGTGGCATCCACCCCTACATATTTTTGAAAGATTCAAAGGAAACTAGTGAAGGGGTCCATTACATTGCTTTCATGTGGCTCCACCATTTTAGCAATAACATGTCCATTGCTTTGGCGCATATAAGCATGAATTATAGACAAAATTAAATGTATGAACATATACAAAGTGCTCCTTAATGCATAACTTAAGTGGAATTCATATATTATATGATAGTAGGTAGAAAAAAAAATCCAACAAGATCAAGCTTTGAAAAGAGAAGTGAGAATAGATGCTTCAATAGTTATATAATTAATGTGAAGCCCTTAAACAAAACCATTATAGTGTATTATAAATTAATAAAACATTTAATCATTGTCATAGTAATGGATGGTTAATATAACATCATATTTATGGGAACTCCTACTTCATAGTAGAGGGCTACAAAATTACTTAAAATGATTAAATTCTTTTCATCAAAGATATTTTATAAAATGGTGTACATGTAATCCAGGTTCTATATTGATATATATATAGCACTAGAAGATCATGAACTTATTTATAACTTAAACCAATTTGGTAAATTCATCAGAGAAGGGTTACTATATGGGAAGCAGTATCAAAAGGATAAATAATGAACACTACTACTCATGTGACTAAGATTGATTAAATGGTCTTGCGACAACTCTAGTTAAATAACATTTGTAGATTTTAAAATTTCACACTTGACCTTTATCACCTAATAAATTCCTGTCATAAAGATGTCACCTCTTACAATAAAGGGATAAATACCCCAATGTGCCATTAGGGGTATGGCGATAATTTTTTCAATAGTTAACGATCAATATTCTATCCAAATTTAATAATGAATTTAATTAATAGGGTGAAATCACATAAGTGAGTCCCACATTTGGGTCAAAATGAAAAATACTACCAAAAATCATGCCCAAAATAGCCTAGGTTGAATTGAAGGTATGGTTGAATGCCTTCAATAAAAGCTAGTGACTACACTTGTGGAACCTCCTAAAGATACAAAACCCCCTTAGAATACTACACATAGGGTAGAGGGGTGGTTTGAAATGTAATAAGAGAGTTGCATTTAAGAGGGTTTGATTGAAATCCCTTGGATCAAACTTGGTTATGTGCTACCCTCATCACAACTTTTCCTCATCTATCATGACCCTCCTTTGTTCTTTATTAATTATAATCTTATTTCATAATAATTTATAGAAGATTAGGAAATCTAGCATTTTAAAGCCTTTCCAATATCCTCATGAAAGGTGATCTAAGTGCCATCACGTCTTTGTTATAATCAATTTTCTTTTGGAATACCTTATGAAGTTTATCAATCCCCTTTTTGTTGATATTTGATCTGTTATTTCCAAAATAATGTTTTGAGATTGAATCCATATTAGATTTCATATCATGTCCATGTTGTGTAAATCAATTATTTTATATGGTGGTAATTTAATGATCATGAATCTCTTCATGATTAATAAATATTAGCACTATATGATTATAGAGGTAAATGGTTTTAATATACTTGAAAATTGAACTTATTATTTCATTTACAATGAATAGACAAATATTATATATCTGAATCATATAAAATATTTCACGAAATGCATGATTATCACTACTCTAGTTTAATAATATCATTCTATTGTGATTTTTCTTTTAAGAATAAAGGATAAAACTAGTTAACTAGAATCATTCTTGAACATAATTAATGTGAGGATGTCGCTATATTTCCAACATATATAGAGTTCCTATTTTTTCCATTGCTCTGAGTGTAAGAGTCGCAGAAGATGGAGAGGCCAATATGACGCATGTCTTTTGTAAGAGCCTTAAAAAATAGCTGATAGAAGTGGGGGATATGAAAATAAGATATATAATTTGTGGGACATGGAAAAGCGAGAGATGGGGGTACAAGTTGCTACCAATCACCTGACTTGCATTCGACCACAACATACTCTGGTAAGTTGCGTAGCCGTAAAGAGTATTTTTCTT
>VDFB02108509.1:0-18319 GCA_007258455.2 Sequoia sempervirens
ATTGCCAAGGCATCCACATTCTCGTAGTTTTTAGTAGAGGTGATCAGTTCACCATGGGAGTTTCATGGGGACTGGAAGCTTGGTTGGCCTGAGAAGAGAGTGCACTATAAGGGGGAGCCTGTGCAGCCAAGCTTTTGAATTCATCCACTAAAGATAGTGTGGTTGGGGTAAAACCTGTGTGGAATCTAAAAGAATACAATCTTACACAGCCTTAGGAGTGTATATTCTACTTGATGTGTCTTCAAAATGAAACTCAAACAAAACACCATAAAAAATGTTACTTTTTGAAAGTGAAAACCTTGATTCAGAACTACATTCATTGAGGTAGACAAGTCATTAACTTAGGTCCATCCATCTTTAGAAAATTAGTCCTTTCAGCAGTGTTCAACCATTCCTTAGGAAAAATAGAGTCTGAACATGTGGTTTACATAATGATTTCATGAAAGATTAAGATTCAAAAACCAAATTCCATACCTCTTAGTCCAAAAGAACACCAAGAACGTTTATCAACACTTTACGACTTTAGATAGAGGTTAACCTTCAATTTATACAAAAGAGCTTGCAAGAACAATCCTAAATTATACATCTTTTACTACTGTCAAAATCCAAGACTTTTCCAAAGATTCAAGTATCTTGTCTCACAAGTTTGAACCAAAATTTCAAAACTCCAAGTCCAAGATCATTCCTTAGATACCTTAGAATTCTAAACTTGTTAAAACCAACCTCTACAAGTGGAGTTCTCCAAACTAAACCTAGATCTAAACATCTCAAAGTGCCTAAATCATCAAAATCTATCATATCTTTGATTGTTAAACCTTGTTTCATCATTGGGATTTGTCATCCTTTAATCACGAAACAACGTTATACAATGAAATCAATCTTAGTCCCATAGATATAATTTTTCATTCTATTCGACTTAGTTGTAATCCTTGACACTCCTCCAAACAAAGATCAAAGCTTAGCTAGATTATACCACTTGTATGCCCATTTTAACAAGATCCCAACGTTGAAACTCAAAACAATGAAATCCAAACCACCATGGCTGAAATAGATGAGGATCAATTGAATGCTTTAGCTCATCAAAGAAAAATCCTTCAACAACAAATCTGGGATATGCAAAGGGAAACAACCGCATAAGGATATTTGTTGCTAGAAATTTGTTCTTATTCCTCTGATAGAAATCTAGACATGACACCTTCTCCACCAACAACTACATCATCCAAGTTCAATTTCTTTGAATTTTTGCAAAAATTCAATAAGCCCAAATCAAAGTCTTCAAACACAAAGGATATTGAGCAATCTTACCAAGTCATGCATCTATCTTCATCTCCCACAAGTCAAAATAAATCCCAAGATTATTTCACCCAAGTTAACGATTCCATCCAACCACCTTCTTCTATCATATCTTCTATATCCAATCATTAATGTTAGTCTCTCAGTCCAAATCATGCTAGCATAGACTCCTCTACACCTCGAGATCAAAGCATTCTTTCCACTTCATTCAATGATACCAAATTCCACAAGTTCTTCCAATCTTTGACCAAGACCCCATCTCTCAAGAATTCTATGATGATCCCCTCCTTTCACTTTTCATCCACAATCATTCATTTCCATCTCAAGAGAAAAGTATCCTTCCAAGTCCTCCTTCCACCACATCTAATGAATCCTTGCCATCTCAAGATTCTATTGTATCCTAGGAGCATGATAGTTCTTCCATCCTATCTAATGATGTCCTATCGCCTGATGATCAAGATTGGATTTCTACAAAATCTCATGATTTCCTTCCTCGTCAAGATCAAGATATGCTTCCATCTAAGGATATCCCTTCATTCCATGAGGATGTTCATCCTTCTCAAGATCAAGATATTCCTTTCACACCACTACATGCTGATTTTGTACCTAATCAAGAGAAAGTTACTCCATCTCCCACACCTCATGATCCTCTTCCAAGTCAAGATCAAAATACCCCATCATCCCCATGGCAAGATCCTATCACACCTATGCAAGCTATCCATGAACCCCACACCTACAAATTGGGATCCTCCACCTTCATCCACTCCGGTTTACTTCCAACACCTATCCTTTCATCCATATCATATCCTCCCCAAAATGGACTCGCATCTTGTTTCACAAACAACACATATCCCATTGGTAAATGAATGTGTCAAAGTATGAACTACAAAGGCAAAGGATTAGGCCTTCATGAACAAGGTATCCTAGAACCCTTTTTTTCTCAAGAAAACCCATATTACCATGGCCTTGGTTATACACCTAAGTTTCCTAGTCCATCAAACCTACCATCTATCTTAGGTCCTCATCCTAATCCACCAAGCCTTCCATCTATCCTAGGTCCTCATCCTAGTTCATCAAACCTTCCCTCTATCCTAGATCCATATCCTATTCCTCAAGAACAACAAAGGCACACATCCTCGATGCCCTTTCAAAATTCTACCACCAACAACTCATCCATGATACCTCCATACCATTCATCTCCATCCATCTCTCCTATTGCTCTTGGAAGAAATTTGGGTGCCAAATGTCAAAAGCTTCCATATCAAAATTTGCATGTATCAAAGGGTCAACATGTCTCCTCGAACAGGCATGCAAAAATAAAAGAAAATTTGATCCAAAATCAAAGGAAAAATAAAAAAGGCCACAAAGGCCCATCAAAGCAAAAAGAAAAATTTCCAAGACCACAAAGGTCCATAAATCAAAGGGAAAAATCTCAAAGGCCACAAAGGCCCATCAAAGCAAAAAGAAAAATTTCCAAGACCACAAAGGTCCATAAATCAAAGGGAAAAATCTCAAAGGCCACAAAGGCCCATAAAGAAAATCTCAAAGTCAAAAATCATGTGGATTCCAAAAAGTCTCATAGAAGCAATGAAATCTAAATTGGCACCCAAATTTGCTAATCCAAAAGCTTCCTTCAATCTTCCATATAAAATTATATCACCTTCTAAATCCATTTTTCCTCCATCACTTCATCACCCTTCAAGGTGTGTGCCAATGTTGATCTTGCCATCCTTTCCATCTATCCATCAACAAACCTTTCAACCTCCTATCCATTATCCCATCATGCCCTAAATCTGCCAACATTTAGGAGTCCAATTTCCCATTGCCATGGTTTATTAGAGCATGTATTCAAGAGATATTTGGTTGTGAAACTTGATGCTTAAGTCCTTCTTCCATCTCCCTATCATCCATATCCTATCTTCCATATTCCTCTTGCACTCTACGCTTAGGGACAAGTTTCATCCATCTTATCATTCATGGTCATTATCCCTTTTATGCTCATTCCTTACTTTTCCACCTTTGATCTTGACAAAGTTAAGGATCTTCTTGAACATCATATATCTTATCCTATACGCTTTATCCATATCTTCTGTATCATATCCTTCACCTTATCCATATTCCATCATTCTTTCTAAATACATCCTTTCTTCCCGTCCTTGGTCTTGATGAGGAATAGGGGAAAAGTACTTGGTCCTTGTGTCTATATCTTATCTAGTTGATCTTGATCACCCCAATCATTATCATTATTCTTTCTTTCTTCCATTCCATATCTGCTAGCTTATCAAAATCTATGTCATCATGTCCCTTTGCAACCTTGAATCTTATCATGCAAATCATATTTGAGCCTAGCTGTAAAACATTATCCAATCCTCATATCTTTTATCAATCAATCATCAACAATCAACAATCTTATCATACTTAGAGGAAATCAGTGATCCTAATTATTTATCATCACCATGCCTTATGGAATCAATCATTCTTGGCATCTTAATCAATCAACCATTATCATCTTTTGACAAAAAATATGTTGCTTGTGTGACATGTTTTGTAGTGAATCTTTCATTTTGATCTATCATTTATCCATGGTTGCATTATCTCTATTGTGGGGCATCTTGTTTCTTCAATCGATCATATCATATCATATCATCCATCATGCTTCCATATCTGTCTCCATCATGCTTCCATATCTGTCTCCATCATGCTTCCATGTTTGCATCATAGCTTGATCCAGTGTTTGTATCATGGTATCCCCTAGTATTTCTCGACCCATTCTAAAAATCAGTTTGTCTTATCGTATCAAACTGGGGGCATGTCCTGCATTGGATTGGATTCTTGTACATTCTCAAGGTCGCAAAATAAAAAATCCCAAAAACATTCAAAACATACGAAAATCCCAAAAAAATTCAAAACATGTCAAAATCCCAAAACAGGTCAAAAAGTCAAAAAGTCAAAAACATAGTCATTATTCGAACTATGTCATCTCTAAGCTTTGACCGTAGGCAAGGGTGATATTTGATTATCCCCTGAGACATTTAGGTCAGTCTTTTAGGTGTCTGTTATGTTCATATTTTCATCTTGTAAATCTTGTTCGTGTTGTCAATCGAACTACGTGGTCTCTATGTGTATAATGTAGGCAAGGCTAATCTGTTGATCAGTCCCCGAGGCCCCTAGGATAGGTATTTATGTTAGGTCTTGATCGTCATGGTCGTGTCTCACCTTGGACTGGGGGAAAAATCCTACACTCACTAGGGGAAAATCAACTTTGAGCTTGAACCAACATGCAAACAGTCGTTGGACTAACATTACAAACACAAACTTCAAATGGATCGTGATCTTTTTGAATCAAGGGTTTATCACGTTAAACATGAAAGTTCAAATTGTTCTACTTTTATTTTTGTTATCATATCTCTCAAGTCCTCGATGATGTATCGAACTAGAGGAGCAAGGAGGAGTATGATTTTTCTTTGTCTGTTGTTTGTGAGTTTATCATTATTACTATGCAAGTTGTCATAAGACGTGCACTACAAATTATCACTGATGACATTTTGAATTTGCATAGGAAAAAGATTAACTCTTGTCTGTTTACGCAAGTAATGATCAGGTCATTTCGGTTTAATTATACTTAGATGCTTGTGTTAACTTGCAATTTTAAAACATCATGGAAGTAGTACTCAGGTCATCTTGGTCTAAATTATTCCATCGATGCTTGTACTTGCTTTCAACATTTTTAAAAGGCACAATGATGATAAAGAGCATGAAAAATTGGTTAATATGAATGACAACTTTTGAATACGAGATTTGCATAGTTAAGTTAGACTGCATTCATGTTAGTATTGCATGTGTATTTATGGGGTTTTTCAATGCTGAACCAATTTCACAATGGTGTCATCTCTATTATTAATGGATTGAGTACACTAGACATTAACCAAAAACACATCATTCTCATTTTGTTGCACATTAGTTGAATCATCATTTGCACATCTTAGAAAACATTCTCATCTCATTTACATTCATACATTTTTTCATAATATTTGCATTGGAAAATACAAAAGAAAATAATAAAGGGAATACATTGCATATCATCATCATCACATAGAAATAAAATACATTCATTACATTGCATATCATCATCATCACATAGAAATTAAATACATTCATTACATTGCATATCATCATCATCACATAGAAATTAAATACATTTATCACATTGCATATCATCATCATCACATAAGAAATTAAATACATTCACAAACATTGCATATCATAATCATCATAGGGAAATCAAATGCATCATATCATCATATCAAAATTTAGAACCTAATCATCATTGCATATCATATATCATCAAAAATGTCATAATGTCCAAGTATACAAGGATATCCAAAAGTAGGAGGAGATACATCAAAATCCACAAGGCACTGTATCATGGGAAATACATCATCAATCTCACAAAAGGTGTATACACAATGTCCAAGGAACATCACAAAATACTATGTCGAGCTCCCACCAGATGCTACTGGTCTCATGGAACTAGTACCTCCTCTACCTAATGAACTTGCACCTGGATCTCTCCCCCAATTTCAGGAAATGGTCGCATTTATCACCCATGCTACACAGTCTGGCATATGAGAGATCTTACCTTAATGAGGTTGTATAAAACTCTCTCATTGCTTAGGAGGAACCAACCATGATGTTTACCTCTCTCAGAAACTACAACTCCTAAGAAATGTGTTGATCTCTCCTCAAGAAATCTATTGTACCAGAGCTTGTATCACCCATTGCATCCTCTCAAAAATGGCCTTAACCGGCCTCGCCCTGATGTCTAAGGGAATCCTCCTCAAAAGTAAGTATATGATCACCTCGTGCTCTGGCAATTCATCAGATCTACTACCGCTTATTCCTCTATCGTCACCACAAAATAGAAGTAACATTTGCCCGACATCGCACTAAATCATCCCTGGCGGACTCAATTTGTGCTCGAACAAGGCTTATTCTACCTAAAATAACTGAACTCTACCTACAAAGCTATATGTGTCGCATCTATTGATGAGAGGGTATCCCAATCTAAACTCGGAAGCACCACTGAGGTATGGTAACACTCCTCCTACACCTCGTGAATCGCAGTAAAATCAAATTTTGATGATCTGCCATTTGCACCCATCATCACTTCCCCACTCACCCACTGCGACTATCATCACTTCCCCACCACCCACTCATTACACCATATCATCATTCCCTTCCTACCTCAATCTCGCACCACCATCACCTCTACAACCACCCTCTGCACCACCATCACCCCTGCAAACACCCTCCCCACCATCATCACCATCCTCATCATCTCCTCCCTCTCCATCAACTGGCGGTACTGGCTCCTCTAGATGAGTAAATATAGGAAAGGGATGTGTGTGGAAGTACTTTGAATAATCCTTGGTCATCTTGACATCTGTAATATATGGAACATAATCCCATACGCCTAGTGTCAAGGTATAGTACTCTGTACAAGCTACCTCATATGATACACAAGGGCCCCACTCTAAAACATCATGTTGTCGACATGGATAATGGGAAAATCCTAGGGGCATCCCCTCAACCCGTCCAAACTGTCGACATACTCACAGATACAGGTATCGCTCAAGCACAACATGTGTCTACCCAATCAGATAGCGGGATAACAACATATACGACATCTCCAGCTGATCCTCTGGCCACTGCTCACAATCCAAGTATGGGCACCATGTGATAGTCTCCAAATCATCTAGAGCACGCTTCCAATAGGAAACCTTTCACAACTTATGCTGGAAATATGGACCACTGTAACAAAAAAAATAGGGTCTCCCTGGTGGTCGATGTCTCTCTCCCATGGGCTGAGTGATGGCTATATGCTCCCATGCCCATGTTTGCAGTAATGTGATGCCACATGATAGGCTCGTTGCCCTATAATAAACAACCTCATGAAAATCTCGGTATAAGTGGGCTAACATGCATGAGCCCCATGCATATCTGTTACCCTCAAGTGTCATCCGCGATAACACACGACCCCAACCTACTGAAAATCCCTTTGACCTATGATCAGGACAAAGGAATCCACCAATGAAACTGGAAAGCACACATGGAAAAGGATCATATCTGCTAACCATCTATGTCTAGGGAATTAATCGGCATGCCATGTGATCATCTCAGCATAACCTCCACAACACAGCTGTCCCGCCCTGCTCTATCTTATCATACACCACTATCTCTCCCATCACTGGGATCTGTAGAATATGATAGACATCCTCTGGAGTCACTGTCATCTCTCCCATGGCTAAGTGAAAGGTGTTATGGTCACTATTCCACCTCTCTGCCAATGTCGTAAGTAATCCTCTATTGATCTGATACTATGGGATATCTAATAAGGAGGTCAGCCCAAAACGTGTGATAATATCCAAATTTGCTGCAGACAAACGACGAACCATGTTCCATGTCTTCGGGAAATGTTCCCAAGACTGGAGTACCTCTGAATCTCCCTAATCAAAGCATGTTCAATCAATATTATCAATCAATCAATCAATGTCATGTTCAATCAAGACTATCAGTTATTCAAGGTAATGTGCAGTTAATCAAATCAGGTTCAATTAGGACAATCAAATCAATCAGAACAATCACCAACTCAATCAATCAGGACAATCACTCCTATCATTGATCCTTTCCTATCATGAGGTCGATGTGCTATCACTCCTATCATCGATCCTCGCCTATCATGAGGTCGATATGCTATCAAACCATCATAGATCCTCGCCTATCATGAGGTCAATGTGCAATCAATCCTATTATCAACCCTCGCCTATCATGAGGTCGATGTGCAATCAATCCTATCATCGATCCTCACCTATCATGAGGTTGATATGTTATCAATCCTATCATCGTTCCTCGCCTATCATGAGGACGATATATCAATCATCACACTATCGATCCTCGCCTATCATGAGGTCGATATGCTGTCAATTCTATCATCGATCCTCACCTATCATGAGGTCGATATATCATTGGTTCTCTCATTTGATTCTCGGCTATCATGAGATCAAATCATCAACTATCTCTCAATCAAACAATGCACATCTCACAATCAGACTGAAATCAATCAAAAACATGACAAAGCAACGACTATTATGACTCAAAAACATCTTGCGAACATCATCACGAGGGCTTCCCGCAATCACACCTTCTTAAACGGGGAAAACCACGAGTTAAACCACCTAGAATCAACAAAGGTAAAAACTTTCCAAGGCAACAAGAGGTGCCATTTGGGACCCCAAAGGCACCAAAATAGAGTTTGAACCTTAAAAATCATGCTTTCTAGGCTTGCAAGAGGTGCCATTTGGGACCCCATAGGCGCCAAAATAGTGTTTGACTTCAAAAATATGAATTTCCAAGCTTACAAGAGGCACCACTTGGGACACCAAAGGTGCCAAAATAGTGTTGGAGCACAAAAAAATGAATTTCAAGCTTGCAAGAGGCGCCATTTGGGACCCCAAAGGCGCAAAACTCTAAACACCAAAGACCAAGCATTTTTCAGCCACTTTGCAAAACCGTTAGGGACCCCAAAGGCGCAAAGGCTCTCCAAATGACCTACAAAAAATTGAATTTCAAACTGCAAAGGTGCCATTTAGGACCGAAAGGTTAATGAAAGCTCTCAAAACACATAAAAACACTTCGCTGAACAAAAAACATCATTCGAGCGTTCACAGCAATAACATCAAACAAGCTACGACATCTATCTACGACGTTCAAAATACCACTAGAAGGCAAGAAAATGACTAATAAAGATGTTTCTCATAAAGCATACCATAGGTCCAAAGGTAGCAAGTTGATCATGTTGGCTAAGACGCTCAAAACGATGCTTGTGGTAGGGGATCACCATCTTCCTCTAAGCTCACCAATCTTCAACTTCTCCAAACTCAAAATGTGCAAATGAATCCCATTTTACCACTTTTTACCTTTTCAAGGGTAAAATGGAGGGAATTATGGTGGGATTTATATCTCATTTTTACCAAAAAGGAGTGGTAATTAATCAACACTATTCAAAGCAAGAGCTTGCAATGAACTTTCGAGAGATAAATCATCTCCGACATCAATTTCTCACTGAATCAACGTTGGATCATCGTCATAATCATCACAACACCAGCACATCATTACAACATTTCATTTTAACATCCACACATTTATGATTTATCTCTCGAGGGGGTATATATCCATCAATAACTAAAAATAAAAGTCTAGGACATCATCTGGGGCATTGTCTGGGGCATCGAAATCTTGCATTGTCTGGGGCATCAAAATCTTTTCTGAGCATCGACATCAAAATTTTCTTTGAAGCAACGTGTAAACACATCACTTCAAAGAGCCTGGGAAAAATGTATACACCTAAAAACGGTCATCACATTCGGTTAATTAAATACAACCTATTTGATTAATGCTTCAACTACATATAAATAAGGTCTTACTTTATTTATATTGTTCACTTTCCTTTTAATTCTCCAAAATCACATTCTTCTAAATAATTAAATAAAAAAAATACTCTTTAAACGTGTTTATTTAATTAATCTTCCTTAATCCTGATTAAGAATTAGAGCACATGCCTACTACATTTTCTTGTGCCACCTCACAAAGGTCACATGAAAATAAATAAGCGTAATTATTAATTAGAATTATCCTCACACACTTCCACCAATGGGAAAAGGCACATGGCTTTATTCCCCCACACTTCCAACAAATTTGGAGCACATGGGTCTTTGTTTCACACACTTGGGTCTCCCATACATTTGGCATGTTTCCAATTGGTCAAAGGATTCTCTCCACACACATGGCATGTTGTCTTTGGTCAAGGGGACAACATCCTGATTCCTTTCATCTCCACCGTCTATTCTTTCCCCTTCGAATCTAGAATGTTGATAGGTGCCACCTCACAAAATGCTTGAGAAACCCTATAAATACACCCTCTTGCCTTTGCATTTATCATCCACATTTGAAGTAAAGTTACTATGCAAGTTTTTCTTAGGAGCTTGGAGCATTCTTGGAGTCTTATAACTAGATTTTATATCATGTTTTATGTTGCATTCTCATCCTAGATTAACATATTACATCATAGTTGCATTTTATCATCCGGGCCATTACATCATAGTTGCATTTTAGATTAGTTTTCTTTTTTGTCGCATTTGAGCATATGCATAATCATGAATAATTCATTTTAGTTTCATATCATCTCACTCATCTCCACTTATTCATTTATCATCAACATCATCCTTCGTTTATCATTGTGTCCATTATCCTTTCCATTGTTTTGTTTCATTTAGAAGCATACCAATAATCATTCCAGCACACATTTGCACATAGAAATCATCTTAGCTTGCATATTAAGCATCAAATCTCATTTTCTAGGTTGTCATTTTAAC
Organism: Sequoia sempervirens; assembly: GCA_007258455.2. NCBI lineage: Eukaryota > Viridiplantae > Streptophyta > Pinopsida > Cupressales > Cupressaceae > Sequoia > Sequoia sempervirens. The sequence continues at coordinate 10,725 of VDFB02108509.1, forward strand.
AACCATTGTGCCCATAGAAATCTAAGGGCCAAATGGTTTAATAAATCCCTAGAAATAAAGGACAATGATACATATTTGAAAGGTTTGATTGCATTACAAATAGAGTAGTTTACTTGATCAAACTTTGAATGTAAACTGTTTCATTAAGGTTTGTCTTGACATTAAATCTCTCCACATTCGACACATGCACAATATCTGAAGGTACATTTGATACTATTCCTACATGGTTTCTGAGTGGTTTAGGGATGCTTGTGCACCTGTAGAGAGGACCTCATGTTTTTTTTATTGATTATGTCTGATAAAATATGAGCATGCATTATCGTGTGACCTTTGGCCATGTGGTGCATGACCAGTGCATATTTTTTTGTGAGGAACATTGGCATGAAATGTATGGATTTGTGTGTTCATGCCACAAAGCACATGTGAAGGGCTATTATTATATTTGTGTTTTTGTAGTGTGGCATTGACATGTCTTTTCTATGAGGTGAATTTCCATTCCATGTGGAGCTCTTTTGTGTTCATACAACAAAGAACAAATGAAGGAATATTTTGATATCCATTAGTGAGACTTACCTCCTTCCTTATTTGGTGGATTAATGTTAGTCACATTGTGATGTAATGTGTAATTTTGAGGAGTGTGAACTTTCTTTTAGTTAGTGGTGATCTTTTATCTTGCTTATGTAGGTCAACAATGTTATTTTATCTTGTCTGAATTAGTTTAGACACATTTTGTCAATTTCTACTTTCATGTACTCTTGTGGTTACACTTGATTTAGTGTTAGAATTGAGTACATTTATTTTCATTGTTGAAATTGAAATCTTTTTCTTTTGGTATTTATGATTTTGTAATGGCTAATCTAGACTATTTTTGCTTGCAAGTGTTTATCTTGTATTATGATGTTATTCCTCACTCACCATGTCAATGGAGATGACCTCTAATTGAGTGTATATAAGGAATTAGAAAAAGTGAAACTTTTGAGGATGAGAGTAAGTATGGGTTGTATGGGAAACTATGATCCACTTAAATTTCTAGTGATGTTATCCTTGATTACTATCTCTTGGAGGCTAACCCCCTTACACAAAAAAGTGGTATGTCTCTTGTGGAATTGTATGGAGGCTCACCTACGTGCGCATGGACCTAATAAAATCATTTAATGTGATTATTGACACTATTTATTAGTTACTAGGTACTTGGTGATGATTATGGCATATTTGTGAATTATTTGTATTTCAGTATCGCTACATATGTGTTGTTGCTATTATTTTAACATGAATTATAATGTGTGAATTATTTTATCTATATGGGAGTGTGATTAATGATTATGATAATTTTTTATGTTTTGAAATCTAATCAATAAAATATTACTTTGGGAAAATAATTATACTTTTATAGTATTGGATATTTCATGCTTTATATTCTATTTAGTAGTTGATTGTCTATATTATTGCCTATCTTTTAGGTGATTTTTGGTTGCCTCGATTTTTTTGTGAGAAAGTTTCAAATGTGGTGTTGTCATCCTACTCCCAATGAGTTCCAAGAGTAAACTAACCCCTATGGGGAGGATGTAATTCCCACCTATTCCTTGCCTTGAGATATTTATTTCAACATTGTATTTTGTGCAAAATTCTCTAAGAGATTATTGATGTTTATCTTCACTATCTTCATTGTTAAATATTATTGTAAAATATTGGATGCATTAAAGGTGTGAGAGCCTTATGTGTGACGTTGTGAATGCCATTCTTGAATTATGTTGTGTATTTTGAGATTCTTGTGATATCATTATGGTTAGATTTTTCAGTAGGTCTACTTGGCTCCATTATAGATATAATTATTCATGTTGTGAATAGATGCTATATATATTGATTGTGTGATTTTGGATGCACTAATTTACATGTTATATGATGATTTACCGTGTTGGGAGATTATGTTGTGCTTCAACTATTATATATTGAGAAGACATGCTTGACATGTACATTGAGTATGTGAGTTGCATGGTTTTCCCCACTTGAATATGTGGGCCTGATTTATTCCCAATGGTGGTTATTTTAGAATATCATTGGGCCTTGTTCCTCTTGTGTTCCCTGGCCCAATAGGTGGATTGAGTATGAGATATTATCATGTATGACTTCAATGTAAACTCAAATCTAAATTGGAGGTGATTCTAGAGTGCATTCGTGTTGTGGATTACCTACAATTGTGTGTTTTTAATTTAATAGTTTTGTTCAATTTTTTGTGCATAAATATGTGTTGAAGAATTAATTATTGTATTCTAATTGGTTAAAATTTTGTGATATTTAGGAAAAGGAAAATAAAATTAATATAATTTCACTAGGAGTTATATTTTAATTGGTTGCAATTAGTATTATAACTTATAAATATTTCATTAAAATATGAAAGTATTTAATAAATTTAATTATTTTTATGTTAAAATTGTATAAGGAAATGAATTGAGCATTTTAAATTATCATAAAATTTATTTTGAGGAAAAATAGAGTTAAATTGTAAATAGAAGCAAATAGAAATGTGAATATAGAAAAGGACATATGAAAAGAAACTTGGGGTTTTTAATTTCATACAATTCCACAGAAAAATATCTCTCAAAACCCTCTCGCTGAAAAAATTACCAATAGGTTATTTAATTTCTTTGGACATCGTGTGACCCTCCCACCAAAGAGGAACGGGGACAAACACTAACTAGGTCAAATTGATTAGGAACAATTTTACATTAAAAACCTATAAGTATAATATAATAAGATAATAAAATTAAGCTCCTCAGGTTCCCTCAGGCTAGATGCTACTACAAAATATCGCTCGAGATAACTAGAAGCATTTCATTAACAATAAAAGATAACATGATGGATATAACATGCTAGGTTCATTTTAAAGCACCAAATTAAATGATCCTACATTACTTACTTCCATAATATGACAACTAATAATCAAACATTACAAATCATTTTCTAGCTAACTATCATATCAATGATGCATTACTTTACAATACTCTTCCCAAGAAGAAATCATAAATAATTGTTACATCATTACAATAACTACATCAATGCTTCCCTTAGTGCATGTGGGAAGATTACATAAGATTACATTAAAAGATACAACTGAATTTATATTTAATTCAAAATTCAATTACATGATAGGAAGTATTCTCAAACTGGAACTGGAATCCATAGTGTAATGACTAATCACCACACTCACAAATATGCAAAAAGAATAGCCAATAGAGAAAAAACACCAACCTCCCAACCATGTGGAACCCTAAGGTCCATCCCCCATGCTAGGATATAACACAAGGTCACACATCCAACAAACAAATAGGAAAGCAATATGCTAACATAAATAAGGGGTTAAAAATGACACCATTAACAACACTTACATCACTTCTAGAGGCACTCACACAACAGAAAGAGGAAATACAACTAGGGATTTCTAGACTGCAATAGGGAGGAGTGTCATTGCATGGTCTTAGCATGGGTTGTCCTGGCAATCTCTCACTAGACCCCGTCCCCCATCTATAGTTGTCCTAGTAAGCCTCTCACTAGGTCCTGGCCCCATAGGGTGACACATGCAAAACCAACATTCCTTTTGTGGGGACAAGGAAGTTGATCTTTCCAACCAAGCCTTCTCAACCCATCCTTAGCCTATATGAGAACTATAGGAAATGGGAGTGGCATCCATTATCTTATTTAATGTGAATTCTACCCATCCCCCTAATTCATTATTAAAGTTATCACTAGATTAAGAAACCCTCCAATGGGTTATCCTAGACACCACTTTAGGTTCCGGCCCCCATTGAAAGCCACCCCCCCTACTTGCAACTAGTAAACCCTACACAGAGCAAGACATTTTCCATCTTGCACACTTATCACAATCACATGAATCCATACATAGATAGGAAGAAACACCCTTAGGGTTTTCATTTCACACAATACACATGACCCACAACATAGCCAAACCACTTCCAAGATTAAACAATCTTATGGACTGTACATACAATATACCCCCTTATAGGCCTCTGGAAACCAACATACTAAACACACTTCCCAATAACATTGAACCTTACACGAACTTTACACAAATGACACCCAACTTTTAACAATACATAAACACTGAACCCAATAATAAAAAAACAAACAATTAATCATAGCATTATAACCATAAAGATATTCCCTTAAATAAGGGATTATTTTCACTTCCTTACCACTCATTTTACTTAACCACTTAGTTCAAATTAATAGATTATTTACTACAAATAACTATATTTAATGGTAACTATGTCATTAACAAAAAAATCATCTCTATGGAACTAGTTAATATGAAACCCTAATATTAAAATTATAACTTTAATGAAATACTATAATAATAATATTCTAATTAAGTAGTTCACATAGCGATTCTATCAATCAACTATTAGATAATTATACAATAATCAACATTCACTTTCTAATTAATTAACAAAGAGTAATCTAAATCATTTAACATTTAATCAGAATCTTTTAAATTAAATAATCTATCCCTAATATTTTACCCTCACTTAATTTTAACATTCCCTAGACTTTTACGTTACGCAAAATTTATTGTCGATAATTAATCTCCCACTAAACTCACTTTTATCCAAATTTTATCAAAGACACTTGGACCTAAACTTAACTATTTAAATGTAATTGAATCAACCAAAACTAAGGGGATGAATAATCAAATAAAATGTTTATGGAATTTCAGTTTACATTTATTTATAATTAAATGTTCTATATATATTTATGACTATTATAAACATATAAATAAATTGTTCCAGCTAAATTAAAATGCATATTGCAATAACTACCTTAATAATATGAGTAAAATAATAACATGAAGAATAAAATGGATTAATTTGAAGAAACACAACTAATTAAAACAACTAATTAATCGAATTGAATAAAAGTTAAAGATTAACTACTTGAACTTAAAACTTATGTAATGTCAAGGGAGAAGTAACAAAAGTGATGAAGGCGTGTTTGCATCATCTATACAAAGGATTTGTTGACCTCAAATTAGATTATATATATATATATATATATATATATATATATATATATATATATATATATATATATATATATATATATATATATATTACTAAATAGATATTACTTTAACTAATTTAACAATTCGTTGGTTAGGAGGAAATATGATACTATTAACGTTTCTATTCATCAAATACCAAGGTCACTTATTATTCTTAGTGTCAATTCAAGCAAGACAACCAAAAAGACGTTACACTATTTACTAAATAAATATACAATAAGGGATATAAGGTATGAAGAGCAAGATTAATAGCATACTACCATATTAGAGAGAATACTAATATAATCACATTCGTTGTCCAATCAAGAAGAATAAATTTAATCTAAATTTAATTTAGATAATAACTTTTTGATAATAAATAGAATAAGACGATGGAAGATAAAAGTTGGTTTCAATACCAAACAATCTGACTTCCTGATTACTAATATTAGTGAAACTATGTAAATGTAAATTCATTTATCTAATTTAACGAACCCTAACTCTCAATTATATGGAATAAATCAATTCAATTTAATTATTTACCCAATTCATTTATCTATTACAAATTAAATACTTTAACCATAACTATCCAATTTAGAACTTGTATTAAATAACATTTTTACTTCTTCATTGTCATATAATCTCATATATATATATATATAATTCTTTTACTATTTATCAAAATACAGCGAATGGAGGGAAAATTATAGCGTGAATTAAAGAAATGCCAAAGGTCGTGTCTTATCGTATGCCTGAGGAAGAAAACCAAAGATGCTATGGCTATAGGTAATAAGAAGGAAATCACAAAATATGCATTGTTACACAGTGTGAATCGAACCTCCAACCTTTCTCAAATTTCTCGGATCGTTCCTTGGACAGGAAAGTCAATATATATACACATATAGAGAGAGAGTATTCAAACTATTCAATTCAATGCAGGTACCAACTAATCTCTATTTATGCAATTCTTTTTGCAGTGTCTATAGAAACCCAACTGTAGGGTTGTCTCTGCGATTCTCATCCGACAGAGAGGTTGCTAGTTCAAATTCCGCAAGTAGCATCCCCGATGAAAATAGGCGCCGTTTGAGTAATAGACGAGCTTCCATGGAAATTGTTTAAAGGTGCGCAGGTGAAGGTGACAGAGGGGTTGTGTGGGAAAAAATACATAAGCCAGAACTGGGAGGTTTATAAACTTGCTAAGGTCATTTCCACTGTTTCTCTACAGGACATTCTGCCATGACGCCCCAACCAAGGTAGCCGAAAAATGTTGATTAAATCTTATTCTGGAAAGCCAACGAAACTCCGCAGAAACCCGGTGAGAACCACACTAATGACCAAGGGCCAAGGCTTGGAAAGTAATATTTCAAGTAGGCGTTGCCTTTCAAGGATTAAAGTAGCAGTATTTTGGTCAAGACAACCACAGTACAGATCACAGTTTGAAGTGAGAAGGAAATATGATGAAGATAATGGCTAAGAAATGTATTTTTATCATCGTCACCCATTCTCATGATGAACCACAGACCTACAAAGTGTACTCTTATATTGTTCATTATTGGATATTTGCAACATCTTGCAACCATGTTTTAGGCTCGATTGAGATCCATCTAAACCTAGAATTGATTTGGGGATGCAACAATAACTCATTTTGACAGCCACCTGAGAAAGCCATTAACTATAACAAATGTGTTGAACTGGGGTCACGGACTATGGTGGAACAATTTTGGATACTCTTTAAACTATTTAGATATTCCTGTTGGCTAAAGATACAATTCATTTGCACAAAAAATTGCAACCACAATGCAGTGTTAAACAAAAACCATTCCCAAGAATTTAGAACTATGTCTGGTATCTCGGCCTACATAGAGATTTCGAGGCTTCTCAATTAGATAGAGAACCTTGAAGGAACCTGTTTGGTATAAATTACATAACTAGAAATGCCTATTTAGGTAATCAATACTAAAGAGAGAGGTCTGTGTAAAGATTTCACCTTGGCACAATGCAAAAGTGAGAAACCCATTAAAATCACTCATAAAGGCGAGGTGGCTATTATTACGGCATGCACATGCAAAACTTCTAGACTAAGAATAGGATCTCGATGACAAGAAGATGTGAATTTCCAATTTTATTCAAATGCAAGCAATTAATCTCAATAAGGTATATCATTATTAAAATTCATGTACCTCTTATTACTGCAAATGGACAACGAGTAAGTTGGGATTAATACCTGGATATCCCGTACCGATTTGCCAATTTCCTAGGACAGTATTGGAATTTACCTCCCCCATATTCAGGCGCCTCGTTCTCCTTCCTTCCTCCCAATTCAAAATCCAAATTCTCAAAAACACCATTCCCAGCATAATCAACAATAAGAAATTTTTTAGACAAATTTTCTCTCCCAAAAGTACCGAACGAAAATCCCCCAAAACCAAAATATTTATAGGAAGAAAAAGGATGTCTGTTGCATGAGAATTCCAAAACTATCCCAACTGACTATAAAACGGATTAAATTTAATTTTAAATTTATTAAATCAATAATTAA
>VDFB02108510.1:0-18312 GCA_007258455.2 Sequoia sempervirens
AACCCATTGAAACAATCATGAAGAAGTTGGTAGAGTAAAACTTGATAATGCTTCCTAACTTTGAAAACTACCAAGAACCACAAGAGAAACCATACTGGTACAACGAGAATGATCTATGTGGCTTTCACAAAATCAAAGGACATAAAATGGAAAACTACATGAAACTCAAGAATATCATCCAATATCTCATAGAGAACGACACCATATCTGGTGAAGTACGATTTGGGAATCAAGATCTTAAGATATATAAGAACCCTATGCTAGATCATAACAAAGTAAACAATACCAAAAAAGCGAAGAATTACACCAATGTACAACATACATATTCCAACATCGTATAATCTCCTAGATTAGCTTAAGAAGACCCCTACACAAATGTCAATCTCAGAGCTATTAAGGCTATCCCCTATACATAGAGAAATATTAGAGGAAGCTTTGTTAGATTCATCCATACCCAAGGATATTGACACCAATCAGTTCCAAGCTATGGTGGAGATATCGCTAATCAATTCTCACTTTCTCAGAACAAGACCTACTATCACAACCATCTCATAATCATGATTTACACTTTGAAGTTATCATTCATAAAACAAGGTTAAAAGTGTTTTAGTAGATGAAGGTGCTAGTCTAAACATTTGTACCTTATAATTAATCAAAAACTTGGGCTATTCAGAGGATACTATTAAGAAGGAAAAGAGTACCACCATTAGAGCATATGATGACCAAGAGCGGGTATCACAAGGCATCATTGGACTACCCATCCAAGTGGGACCTCTTATTGCTGAAACTACATGCCAAGTGTTAGACCTTGATCTTCCCTATACATCCTACTTGGTCAACCATGGATCCATTCCTTAAAATTTGTAGACTTGACCTATCATCAATGTGTAATTTTCCTTTTGAGGGTAGAGAAATTACCATCCATGGAGATCTTAAGAATTTTTACAATTGAAAAAATCTTGAGGCCAAGTTTTATAAGATGCACCAAATACCAAAGAATGACAAAGGGCCTACACCTTCTACCTCATTTGTTGACCCATCATCCCTTGCATCTACCTCAACAATGAAAATTCCCATTGTGCAAAACATTCTTGACATCAAAGAAGTGATCCAAGATGATGGTTGTGGGAACTACAAGCTATTAAAGAATACCTTTGTCTTAGGAGAGTTTCCTATTTCTCCTCAATCTCATGGGAAACCCACATCTAGCAATAAAAAGCCTAAAATGATCAAGATGGTAGCTACTACCTTCACCAAGTGGGGGGATTCAAACCAAGAAGATGTCAATGAGGAGGATGTCTCTAAACTCATCTATCAAGATGAATGACCCATCTCTGCTCTTCCAATGGAAGATGACAACAAAGGCTTGCAACTAATGAAGGGAATGGGATATAATAAGAATGAGAAGCTAGGAAAGAATGATAATGGTTTGCTAGAACCCATCATTCCTAAGAAACACCTAAAAAAATTTAGCCTAGGTTGTAATAATAGCAAGGTCACCCTTATTGGAAAAGGTACTTCCACTAAACGAGTTGAGGCTTCCTCTTGGTTACCTCCATCATGTTACATGACCTTAGATGACTTCCCCCTTGATGTTTTTGACCTATTTCAAAACAACTCCCTCTTCATGATATCTGTTACATCCTTTGCTCCAAGCCATTAGTCAACTGAAATAAGCCTACTCTATCCTCAACTAATTGACTTGGACCAACAAGGACCACCAATTCTTCATTTATTTGAAAATTATGAAGCAATCTCAGAATTCATGGGGCTCCATGATAGCCTACCATGGGAAGATCACAAAGCAAGTCTTGATATAGAGTTGGACATGAGGGAATACTATGGGGAGATTATTGAATCCTTTCCTCGCAAAATGATGAAATGCAACTAACATGTAGATCCTTGAGTGAAAACCACATTGTAGCACCCTCTGATCCTAAAATAGTAAAAAAAAAGGATTCATCTAAAGTTTAAAACCTCTTTGAGGCACCCAAGTATGAGGGATTCAATCTCCCCCTTAGTGCAATGCATCTGGAGAAGTCAGAATTACTAGCAGACAAGGCCACTCTAGTCAATATGGGAACAAAAGAAGCACCCAAGATCACTTTCTATTTCAAATCCCTATTGCATGAAGAATAGAATAACCTAGCAACATTCATGAAGGAGAAAAAAGCTAACTTTGCATGGTCATACATAGATATGCCAGGGCTCAATCCATAAGTAGTTGTGCATCACTTGGCAATATATCCTGAAGCCAAGCTATTCAAGAAAAAATTAAGGAAGAGGCATCCTCATATAGCACTCTTGGTGAAACTATAGTTACAAAAGCTTCTTGACTTGGATTCATCTGATCAATAGATTATTTTGAGTGGGTCTCAAACCTAGTACCAGTCTCAAAATCCACTAGGGGCATTAGGTTCTACACTAATTTCAGGGACTTAAACCAGGCATGCCCGAAGGATAATTTCCCTCTTCCTAACATCGACCTCATTTTGGACTTAATAGCGAGGCATTAAATGATATCACTCATGGATGGTTTTTCAAGCTACAATAAAATTATGATCGCCAAGGAGGATCAACACAAAACTACATTCACTTGTCCATGGGGAACATATTGCTGGAACATGATGCCATTCAGGTTAAAGAAAGTAGGAGCAACCTATCAAAGAGAAATGACCCTCGTCTTTCATGACATGATCCACAAAAAATTTGAAGATTATGTGGACAATATTTTGGAAAAATCAAAGAAAAGAAGTGAGTACATAGGAGTCTTAGGATCCTTTCTTCGACAGGCTTGAAGAGTATAAGGTATGACTGAATCCAAAAAAGTGTGTCTTGTGGGTTACATTAGGAAAAATTATTGGCTATATTGTCTTGCAAAGAGGGATAGAAATTGATCCAAAAAAGGTAAAAACCATCCTAGACATGGAACCACCACAAACATTGAAGCAGATGAGAGGGTTACAAAGAAGATTATAGTTCATTAGGAGGTTCATAGCGCAACTATCAAATAAAATCCACCCCTTTTTGCATCTTCTCCATGAAGGAATAACTTATAAGTGGGATGAGAAGTGTGATAAAGGTTTCTAGAAGATCAAAGACTATCTACTAACACCTCTAGTACTCATGCCACCAATACTGAACAAACCATTGATCTTGTATATCTCGACAACATTAGTAGCTCTAGGTGCTCTTTTGGCACAACCTGATGAAAATGGAAAGGAAAGGGATATCTATTACATCAGCAAGACCTTGGTTGGCTATGAAATGAACTATTCATCCATTGAGAAAGCCTTCTTAGCAATATTTTTTTCTTCACAAAAAATTAGACACTACATGTCACATCAAATCAAAATCATTGAGAAGATCAACCTATTGAAATACCTATTATCCACAAGGCGAATGGCCAAATTGGTAATGATCTTAACCAAATTTTATATGGAGTATATGGAGCGCAAGGAAATCAAAGGACAAGTGATCGTAGACCAGCTAGTAGAGGCACCTATTTATGCAGAGAACCCATTGATATCTGAGTTTCCTAATGAATCAATGTTCCTTATCAATCTCATAGCTCAGTGGAAGATGTAGTTTGATGGATCGTTCAATCAACATGGATTAGGAGTGGGTATTCTTTTCATCACCCCTCAAGGTGATTGCATTCCAAAGTCATATAGGCTATCATTTCCCTGTACCAACAACATTGTTGAGTATAAAGCTCTAATCAGGTATAAGGATAGTGGTTTAGTGATAGATACAAGAGATGAAAGTCTATGGAGACTCACAACTGGTTATCAACCAAGTCAATGATGACGATCAAACTAAGGATGAAAAGCTTACCCCTTACAAGATGGTAGAGAATTTTAAGGACCTTTTCATTAACATAACTTTTTACTAGATTCCTCGCATAAACAAAAGAGCAGTAGATTCCATGACAAAAATCAGATCATTGTTAGACATGTCAAAAAACTTCCTTCAATGTGAATTCTTGGTAGAATAACTTCTCGTACCGACTTCCAAAATCCCTGAATCTAAAATCATGTGTGTCATTGTTGGTCCTAGATCCCCATCCTATCATGACATATTTACCTACCTTAGTAGAGGAATCCTCCCATCTGATATCACCTCCAACCTTAAAAATACCTTTGTCAAAAAAGCATCATGATTCATGATCCTAGGTGATTCCTTTTATCGCCAAAGCATCAAAGGGACATTACTACAATGTATTAACCAAGAGGAATCCTTGACCTCTTTAACAAAAATACATGATGGCATATGTGGATCCCATTCTAGTGGTATGACATTAGCTAAGAAATTGTTGAGGATGGGGTACTATTGGCCAACCATGGAAATAGAATCTCACCAATATGTGTAGAAGTGTGTCTAGTGTCAACAACATGGAGATCTAATTCATGCTCCAACTGAGGAGTTGCAACCAATGGTCACACCTTGGCCTTTCTCATAGTGGGGACTTGAAAAATATTACTCCAACCTCATCCAATGGCCACAAGTTTATCATAACAACCACTGAGTACTTTACCAAGTGGATCGAAGCCATTCCTATGACCTAAATAACAGCGAAGAAAATTGCTAAATTTATCCTGAATTACATAATCTACTATTATGGTGTTCCACATACCCTAATCTTAGATAATGTAACACCCTTCAAGAATCAGGATGTGAAAGAGCTATGTCAAAGATTCAACATCCAATATTGATTCTCTACCCCATATTATCCCCAGGGAAACAATCAAACTGGGGCTACAAACAAGACCATTCTAAAAATCATAAAGAAAATGGTCAATGAAGCTAGCTATGAATAGCATGTGTAGTTGAATCTCACTCTTTGGGCCTATCGAACCAATATCCGCACACTAACAGGTGCAACCCCTTTCTCCTTGGTCTATGAATCAGAAGTCATTCTTCCTATCGAGGTTGAGCTCCCATCATTGCAGGTGTCACTATAGAATTTTATCATCGATGAATAATACAGAGTATCTTGGCTAAATGAGCTAGAATTCCTAGACGAGAATCATCTTGACGCTCTTAATCATTTGCAGGTATATAAAAACTAACTGAAATAGAGCTAAAACAAGAAGATCAAATGTTGGTCTTTCTAGGTAGGGGATCTTGTCCGAAAGAAAAATTAGAAGAATTTACCAGATTAGGACAATAATGGAAATTTTGACCCTAACTGGTTGGGTCACTTTTTTGTCACAACAAGCTATGGATCGAGAGCATATCAATTGTCAACACCTAAAGGTGAACCCTTGTAGGATCCAACTAACAACTTACATCTTAAAGATTTTTTATGCCAAGTCTTGAAAAGAAATTATAAAAATCACGAAAATACAAAAAAAATCAAAATGATCAAAATCCAAAAAAATGAGGGGCAATGATTGAAAAGTAAAGAAAAATCATCCTCTAGTAGAAAACCACTTAGAGGGTGGCACTTTGGGCAAAGTACCTTACAGTGAAAACCTATGTGGGAACATCATGTTGTAGACACCTAAAAGTAAGTGCGGAGAATCTAATTAGTGAATCTGACTTATTTTGATTTAATTAATCTTAAATTCTTCTACTTAGTAAATAAATAAAAATATTTATTTATATTAAGTTCATTTATAATTCTTCTATTTTCCTCTCCTAATTAAATAAACAAAATTAAAAACTTTGTTTTATTTAATTATATCATTTTCATCATATTATTTCTCTCTTAATTAAATAAACAAAATTAAAAAATTTGTTTTATTTAATTAGTATCATTATTTCTTCCATCTTAAAATTAATACACAATTTAAATAAATTGTGTTATTTAAAATCACATTTCTTCTTAATTAAATAAAGATTGCTAAAAATCTTTTATTTAATTATCATTCTCCTTTTAATTTAATAAAACAAACCCTATAATTTGATTTATTAAATTATTTATTCCTCCTTTTGCTAAATTTAAATAAATTAAAAATATTTAAATTTATGCATAAAATTTGCACTATTCACTCACCAATAAATATTTATTTCTCACCAATCAAATTAATGGCACTGCCATTCACGGGAAAGCTTCAGGAAAAATTTGTAGGAAGTTCTCTCAACAACCTTCCACCCACCTTCCCTCTTATCTTGCCTGGTGTTTTCATGGGGAGAAACCATTCTCCATGATCAGCTCCTTCTTCTCATCCCAAGCCTTTAGATTCTCCAGAAGAAATCACAACCCCTCATCCCGATTTCCTGTGCAATTGTGCTGCCGTGAAAGCTATAAATACAGCTCTTGGGCTACACAAAAAGGATCCTAACTTATGCAATTTTACTCTGCAGGTTTCCAAACATTCAAGCATTCCAGCAATCAAGTTTTAGGATCAATCCATCAAGCTTTCTTCAGCACTTCATAGTTTTTCAATCATGGTTGTTTACAGTAGTTTATTTCTCATGAATTTTACTGTAGAATCATCTTAGTTGCATTATAGAATCATAATAGATTAATTCTCATTCTCTAAGTGTCACTTAATAGTTTAATTAGCTTACGAATCTGAGAGCTAAGTAAATTAGAGGAGTCTTTAGAGTTAGAGAGCAATAGGATAAATTTCTGTAGATTTTGTAGTTTAATTTAGTTTAAATTTCTTAATCTTAGATGCAATATCTTATTTAGAGGCGTAGATGCATTGTTTAATTCATTTTTCCCCTTCTACCGCTTACACATGTAAATAAAGCACCTCCATCTATTCTTTGGCTCTTTATTCTTTATCCTACCATCACCCTCCATCCATCACCTCATTGATCCTATTTATCCCAACATCCATTTGTGCCTTTATCATAGCTTGATGTTGTGAAGTATCACATCCCCTTAGTACTACTTGGCACATTCCAAAGGTCAATTTTTCTTGCCTATATCAAAGTATTCTATTGTATCACGCTGGGGGGAAGTCATTATGGATCATATTAGGTTCTTGTATATCCTAGGATCATCGGGAATATCATCAAAAATTTAAAAACATTTATAAAACTTCAACAAAATCCAAAAACATCCAAATCTTGTATAGTTGAAAATCCAAAAAAAATTGCAAAATCTTATACAGCTAAAATCTAAAAGCATTCATAAAATTGTAATATAAAATCCAAAACATCCAAAACATGTCAAAATCCCTTAAAAGGTCGAACATAAAAAATCCAAAAGTAGTACCATGTCAAACTACATCGTCTCTGAGCTTGAACGTAGGTAAGGCCATCATTGATGTGCTATCGAGATACCTCAAGTGGGTCCTTTAGGAGTCCATCATAATAAACTAAAATTTCCATCAACTGTTAAATATCTCATCTTTAAAATAAGTCGAGTCATTCAAACTACGTGATCTTTGCGTGTATAATTTAGGCAAGGATTATCTTTGATCAACCCTCAAGGCCCCTAGGATAGGTATTTTTAGGTTAGGTTCTTGGTCAAAACTCTTAGAAAATCCAAAAACATTCAAATATTGGAAAATCCCTAAACATTCCAAAATTATAAAATCCAAAAACATCCAAATATCAAAAAATTCCTAAACATCCAAAATCAGAAAACACAAAAACATTAGAAAGCATTTAAAAAACCCTAAAAAGCCCTAAATATCTTTAAAAACCCTAAACAACCTTAAATAATTGAAAACCATAAATATTCACATAAACTTTTAAAAGAACAAAAACAACCTCAAAACATTTGTAAAACACCAAAAACATTGAAATATTCCAAAAAAACAAAAAACCATCCATCCCATTTTTCTTTCACCCACAATAACTTTCATCCATAATAAATTGATTTTCACCATAAATCTTTGGTGAAACAAATAGAAAGCAAGTACAACAAGTCATAAAGTGAGAACCTAATCATCAAAATCTAAAGTCTAGATCATAGGTAAATTCATTAGTGAAGTTTATATCAATGGCTTATCATAAAGCTCATCATCATCCTACATCAAACAAACCCTGATCAACATGTCCTAGGATGTATCCTTCCAGTGATGGACATCAGTATTAGAAATCACCTTAGCTAAAGTTAAACTAACAAGAGATATAGATAACATTAACTATTTTTCTTTAATATTTTCTTGTGATTTATCTTAAGGACCCATTCCAAGGACCTCTCAATGATGTCTATCAAAACGATTTAGAGAGACAGGAATGGGGAATAGATCATTATCTCTTGTTTGTTGTGCTTGTGGGTATTCTTGTAAAATAATCTTGGTGCATACTTGCTTAGTTGTGTATGTAGGAAGGTTATTTGGAGTACATTGTTGACTATTATGTATGTTTTGGTCCAATATATTCTAAGATTATAACTTACATTCCAACAAGGTTGTTTTATGTCAAGATGTGAACAAGAACTATCCTATCTATTTGTAGAGCCAAAGTCCAATACATTGGATACAACATTTCCCTAGTTATCAATATCTTGATGCATCATGTCTATGTGTTATATCAAACAATAGGGAATGACAAAAAATCCCAATCCCAATATTTGATCAAATCATCATCATGCATCTCTCAGCACCATCTCTAATAAAGTCTCAGTAGATCATAGACTTGTTGGATCTTTGGACTCAATCATTAAAAATCAATGGTCATTCATCTTGTTTCTTCTATCTTCTCTCCACACTAACCTGGTATCATGATAGTCAACAAAAACATCATCAATACATCCATCTTGCATCCAAAAACCATCAATATGCATACATATCACATAATCATAGCATATTATGAAATGCCCATCTTGCATCATCATTATCATTTGACTTGTAATGAATAATATAGAATTGTTATTCTAAACATATTAAACCGTTGCATCACATATCATAAACATACATTGCATTATCATTATCATAAGCATAACATCTATATTTTCCATACATACATTCACATGCATACATCATCACATCATAAATTGCATAGAAAATACACAAAAAGAAATGCATCCATAACATTTGCATATCATATCATCCATCCCATGGCATATGATGAAAATATAATGAAAATAAATACAACATTTCATCCATTCCATATCATTACATCGTATATCACCACATATCATCGCATATCGCATAGGCATAAATAAAGTGCATCCATACAATCATAAGCATGAAATAAGATAAACACATCATATTGAATCTATATTTGTATCATATATATATCAAGAAAATGAATGTCATGGTACAATATTTGAATCAGTGTATGTATATCAATCATAAATGAAATATCCATGAGGCTATCAAAAAGGATCCCATGAATGCATATTTGTATGAAATAATTGGGAAACAAGTAAAAAGTGTCTATATAATTGAGCTAGCCCTAATGGTTGCTCCCCTCTCCAGCCTGTTTCTATGGCTGATCCGCAACCCTGGGTTGTGCATCACTCCTTTGTGAGTATTTAGGCTATCTAAGTGCCAAGGGAAGATATTTGTGATAGTGCATCCTATAATAGGATGCCTCAGTCACAACCTCTTTGTGTAGCCTAACAAATACAATCCTACCTTGTGTAGCCACTGTCATCGCCTCCAACTGTTGGCGGTGACTAATCTCCTGATCTCTCTCAACAGTCATAGCCTGTACCTACTACCTCACATGATCTCTCTTTGTAGTAATATCCAAAACCTATTGTTGTCCCTCATCCCTCTCAGCAGTAACTACCAAAATATATTGTTAGGCCTGATCTCACTCACCTATAATGACTTGAACCTACTGTTATAGCTACTGAATCTGTAAATCTCAGGGATTTGGTGGTGGTGGCTAAACTAGCTATTGTTGGACTAGTTGTCATTACAATGGTTGTTGCTAAATAGGAGGTTGTTGACCCATTGGTGATGCCCCCAAAATATTCCCATCTTGGCCATCATATCCATCCTGTCCCCTACCTCTTCCTCTACCCACTCTCCTCGCTCTAGGTCTCCCTCGAGGAGGAGCACCTACTGGATTTGTCCACCTGCGAGGGGGTGTGAACCATCCATCATATGCAGGAATTGCCTAATCATATTCTTGTCCCTGGTCATATGCCCATGGCTATGCCATGAATTATTGAAAGTTCTCAAGTACCTCTAGGGCTAGGATCGTAGGTCCCCACATAGGTATCTCTCAAGCTGATCTAGCAAAAATGGCCTTATATGCATCATCTGGCCTATCCTACTGCTAACCAAATTTCCAGGCCACCCTTTCTAGGAGATACCTCTCTATAATCATGTGCTCTTGACCCTACATATACAAGGTCTGTCTGGAAAAGAAGATGTTACACATCATCATACCACATTGGCATCTATAGCTAGAGCTACCATCAAAATATTGTCATATCATTAATAACCCAATGCCAATATGGAATCCCAAGCTACCTAGTGTGTCATAAAGTAATGGCACCTTTGTATCGCCATACCACAAGATCATCCAACTCTACATTAGCCATCTGGACAATCGTTCAAAGCACAACAATGTGCTCCCAAGCCCAAATGTGTAGCAAGGTAACCCTTGTGTCAATAGCTCACCCATCATAGTAAACAAAGTCATGCATATCATGATACAATGAGGCCAACATCACTAGCCCCCATTCAAACAGTGTCCTCTTGTACACCATTTGATGCCATGCCAAGCCCCATAATGGGTTGAATCCTCCGCTTCGTCAGTCTGGAGCAACCAAACCAGAAATGATGGCTACAACTATCAATAGAAAAGTGGGCACTCGACCTCTTTACATCTTTTGGTCGATCTATGAAGTAACTAGAATGATGTCCTCAATCTCCATCACCTCATGGTAGGCATTGTACCTGACATCAACATCATATATCACACACTTACCATTTATCGACAAATATAGTATTTGTCATACATCCTCTAATGTCACTATCGCCTCGCCTATAGGAAGGTGGAATGATGAGGTCTCACTGTGCCATCACTCGCATAGCATGGTCATCATAGCCTGATGTGTCTAGATGATGGGAATGTATGCAACGTACCATAGGCTAATATGGGTATGTGTAGGATCATCATGGAAAAAACAGACCCTTAAGTGGCAAAAAAAATAGAAAAGTCAGAGTTAGGCAACTTGACATAAAAAATTTGAATAAGTTATCTATATTATTTAAAAACTATGTAAGAATAGAATCTATAGAAATTTTAATGTGGTTTCTAAACTACTAGGTTTATTTACAAAAATATATATATATTTGGTGAAAATTTAAAATTTCAATGCAATAGTACTTAAATTTTAGGGAAAAAATAAGGTGTTTATTTGACCACCCTAACCACAATAAAATGATAACATTATTTTATAAGATTTTAGATATAAGTATAGGACTCATGTCTCGATGTGATACATATTTTTTTGTAATTTTTTCTAAGTAAATAATTAATTATGATTTTTTTATTACAAATTTTTAAAAATATAAAAAACTAGTATGTTTGACCCCCTTAACTTGGTCAAAACTTCATGAAATTCATTTTTTCTTTTGTTAATCCTATAGTATGTGAAAAATAGAATGTGACAGATGTTTTGGATTCAAAAAATGTGATACCGTTTGAAAGCTATAGATTTTTTTCAATTAGCCTATCAATTAGGACTTTAGTCATAATTCAAATAGAAAATGGATAATAAATATTTATTAAATTCAAAGTAAAGCATAATTTATATTGGTGGAAATCTGAGAATCTCCTTTAAAAAATCTTTTTGTTTCATTAATTTTGGGTTAAAAAAAATTTGTCAACCACATACCCTACACATACCCATCATATCACCACTTTTTGGCCCATCATGATTCTACACATACCCATCTCCCCTAGGTGCTCTTGGTACAACTCAGATAAATCACCAAGTCTCTCTAAAACTATCGGTTGGTTCTCATAAGACATCAAGGGTGGAATAACCTCCTACACCCATGAAGCACAAGGCATCAAAATTTGAAATTTTTTGACTTAGTTTGGAATTTTCAGCTCCAAAATGATAATAGTGTCACTATTTACGATAGCATCACTATATTTCAAATTCCAAATTGTGACACCCAAAGGAATTCAAATTTCAAATTGCAAATTCATCTCCATAAACATATGCATTGTGATTCAAACTTTGGAAATGCTAAACCTAATTCTCAAATCAAGAAATGTATAAACATATGCGTCACAATTTAAAATTGGAAACCCTAATTCTAAATTGTGAATTGTGTCACAATACACATATGCATCACTAAAATTCATTTTAGTGTCGCCGATTCTAAAATTAGTGTCGCTATATAGTGACACCGCCAAAGTTTAAAATCTAAAGTGGAATAAATGCATCAAAAATTTAAATTTTAAATCAAGTTTTGAATCACATGCTGGTGGTCTTGGGCCTAGAAGCCACTTGTACTCTCAAAACTAGTCAGAAATGTGTCGTGGGAGTTCTCTTCACTCCATTGCATCAGAGGGTTAGAGCTCAATGTACAAGAATTCCTTAAGGTGTGAATGTACAAATGAATTGATAGTGACCCTTTCTCACCTATTTATGCTAGAAAATTAGGGTTTTTTGCCCTAATTTAACCTTGAAGCTATGGTTTCTCATCGTTTTCACCAATTTTTTCCAATTGGAACCTTATTTGTATCATTTTTTGCATTTTTGGCATATTTCTTGCATCCTAGAGCCTTTCTGGACTCCTTGGTCAACTTTTCATCTTTGTCAAGAAATCAACCCAAAATTTAAATTTTTTGCCTAATTTCTCGAGGGGGTAGGGAATCAACTTAATTATTCAATAGTGGGGCATCTAAAAAATTAGAAAATTTTATTTTTTGATTTAAGTAGCAAATCCAAAGATCGTCAATCTTTGAACTGAAGCAGTAGATACGTCGCTTCAAAGAGGAGAAAAATGTAGACACTAAAAAATGTCCTGAATAATATCATACACTCAAATCAACTATACTAACATCATTTCCTCTCAAACCCATCCTATTTTTGCTTAATTGAATAAATTAGCCTAGCTATTTAATTAATTGCATCATTTGCATCTATTAACCTAATTAATTTAATCAGGTTAATTCACCCCCCCTTTTTCATGCTAACATTTCATCTCATTAAATTAAATAAATCAACTTGTATTTAATTTAATTCCTGAAGTCTTCTCATTTAATTAAATAACCCTAAGTTATTTAATTAATGTCATTTCACCTTTCCCATTCATTAAATCATTTAATTTAATGAATATCACTTTATTCTTCTAGTGCCCTAATTGCATGATTAAAACCTTGTTTAAATTAGCAATTATCTTGTTATCTCTTTTCTCTCACTTGCAATGGAATATTCCCTCCCCTTTTGCACAATTAATTTTTTTTAATTAGCAAAAAATCATTTTTTCCTCACCCATGAGAATATTCCAAAGAATATTCTTTCTCTTCAATCATTTGAAAAAGGGAATATTCTTACAAAGCTTCATGTGCAAGTTAACTTAAAACTTCTTGTGCAAGTTAACTTGTGACCTCTTGTACAAGTCAAAAGTGTGTTTGCTTGAGGGAATATTAACCCTTGATTAAAATCTCATCTTTCATTCTCATCCATTGATGAGAATCCATGATCCATGCCTCCAATTTCCTCCATCCTTGATCGTTGATTAGTTTTTTCAATCTCAACCCTCCATTTCTCATTTGTTTTCTTATAAATAAAGCACTATTTGGAAACAAATGCATCCATCTTTTTCAGAGCAAACTTATGCTATTGAAATCACTCACACTCATCTTTGCATACATTTAGTATTTTTTAGTTTAAATTAGTTGCATAATAGCTTAGCTTCCATTAATGGATTCCATGCATCCATTTAGCTAAATAAATAATTAGGGTTTGAATATTTTAGTTTAATCTCATTTAGATTAGCTTAGCAATTGCATATCTAAATCTTTTAGCATAAAATCATGGTAGATTAACTCTTGCATCATGCTCAATTTAGCATAAACCATGGTTTCATTCACATCTCACAACTATTTCATCAATTCTCTTCAATAGAATCAATTCAAACAAGCTCATTGATCACTGGATTGGTAAAGGGTCGTTCCACATCAACACGACACCAATTCCAAAACATGATAATTTTTAAATGGGTTAGAGTAGACATTTAAATGCTTTCATAGTTCATAGTGTTTAGTTTCAATAAATGTTTAGCTTAACTTTCATTGAATGATCTTGTTTAAGATTTAGTATTAGTGGCTATGTTATGCTTTAATTCTTCATGGATCAAGCATAATTGGCCTATACTAATATCCTCAGTCAACATATGCAATACAAAATATCTCCAAAAATGCCATATAAGCATACAACAAAGGGCCCTGGAATCAAAAGTCATTTCCCTCTAGGCCCTTGAAACAAACTCTTGCCATTTTTTGGTTGGTCGGATGGCGATAATTCTATCACTCATTTACTATGAGGTTGAGGAGTGCTCCTACTGCTCCTCCTAAGGTTTAGTTCCCGATCAAGCCTCGTCTGTTACAATAACAAGTAAAGACATTAATATATAGAAATTACATTATAAAAAATGATATATTTAACAAAATAATCACTTACTACCTCTAGATGATCTATCTCCTTGAGGGAAATATTTGCATTCTCATGTTGTGGCATGATGAAGCCCTATAGAAACAATCTAAAGAGAAATTAAACTACGAATCAATAATGGTTTTATTTTTCACTAACTAGTAGCTATAACAATGAATGTAAATTGAAATTAAATAATCTACCTCACACCCCCATGAGAGGCATTGAGGATTCTATAGCAGAAGAAACACCAAGCTACATTTCCCTATGAACATCTAGATGTGTTTCCACTTGCAACATCTCAAAATAATACAAAAAAATATTCAATCATGAAAACTACAATAGTGATGCACTTCATGGCTTACAATGTATCAGATAATGAACAAAATTTTGAGTACTTATAAAACTATATATATTTCTTACAATCATGCTTAATATTTTCCCTATTCATAGCTCGTTGGAAAGCACCTTCTTTAGGCTTTTCACCATAGCAGCAAGGAAGTGAACTATTTGATAAAATGCTTTTGTAGAAATGTATGAAAAATATGGTAGCATAGAAAAGGTGGTGAGTGATGAGTCTAGTTTATGGTTTAATTTTGGTAGAATTTATGATCTATTTCTTGAAATTGTCATGAATCTTTATGTTTGAATGTTGATATTTCCTTGAAACCATTGACATTGGGCCTAATTTTATCTCTACAAATCTTTAATGACATTGACATGTTATATGGACTATCTATGTTAATTCTACATGTGGATTAATGAATGTTCTTTAAGATAGTTACAAATATGTGATTATTGTGCGTACTAATATTGCCATGCAAATATGATTTGAGGCCACTAAATTGAGAAGATTCTGCCAGCTGGTCATTCACCATAATGGCTAACAAAGTGGTCATGCAAAGGTCAACAAAGGGATTCATTCAAAGAGGTCGACGATGGGAGATTCCTCATGAAAATTGAGTTGTAACTACCTTGTAAATGATCTTTATTGATGTTGGGTGAATATAGGCCTTGTTACTGCTATGCTAAATCTATGTTGAAGAAAGCACGTCTAACCAAATTCCATGCATGTGTAACTACCTCTCCATTTTCTTTGCTTTCCCTAAAATGGCGTCCTCCTAATTCATGGATTTGAATGCCTTATTTATTTATTACTTATTTTCCTATTAATAAGAGTTAGAAGATCCTTCTCACAAGGCTGTGTCATCTGATGATGTACTTGCATTCTTAGTTTTCAGCAATACAATTACACTGCTCTATTGTACTCATATTTTTCAATGAAGAAGATGAAGTTATAAGTCTATGCATCTGAGTTTACATTATTTTTAGAGGATAATCATCTAAGGGGGCACACTTGGTGAGCATTCCATAATTAGTTTAGTTTAGTTTAGTTATTACTTTTTCTTCAATAACTAGTTAAGAATCTGGCACTAACTGTTCCTATAGCCACTAGAATTCCATTATGTGACTGTTCCTGTAGCCAAAGCAGACAGAGTAGTTTCCTATTTGTTTGGTCAATTTTCATTTTTCTCATGCATTTCAACTTAGCATAGTTGTTGGTTGGTGTTCAGTTATTATGTTATTTCCTTCTAAGCAATTTACCTTCAACATTATGTTTTTATTAGTTGTAGAATGAATATGGATTCTTGGGATCCTTAGTGCAGATACTGTGTTGACCCATTTCAGGTTCACGTCCCTGGGTTGATAAGTTAATTGCACCTTCAAGATGATTGAATGGATATTCAGTTTAGATGTCCAGTCTCTTAATCACAACTGTAAGGGATTATTTATTAAATCATTGTAGGATTCCAACATTTTTGGCATCGTTGTTGGGGATGGTGTCAAACTAGGGAGTTCTTTGGAGTCATTGATAGTTTTCTTGCTATACTATTTCTGAAAGTTGTTCTTAGTATGCCCCTCATTTAGGAAGTAATGACCCCCTTATTCTTTACCAATTCTTTGTGTGAGCCGGTTGATAGTGAGTTGATACCACATGCATAAAGGAAGGAGAAGAGATGATTATGGTAGATTCCTTCCTAACAATCCTGATCCATTCGAACTAGTTGAATATCAGAACCTGCCAAGAGAAGAAGAAGAAGATATACACCCCTTTGTTGATGCATTTCCTGATCTAACTAGCTTTGAATTTTCCTCTAAAAACCAAAATTAGCTTGAGAATCCCTTTGCTTTGGAACTACGTCAAGCAGGCATGGGTGATGAAAATATAAATAGACCTAACCAACTAGCTTTTCCTTTCCCCATTGCTCATCAAAATGAAGTAGATAACCTCAAAAATATCCCTGATTCGGTCCTTCCCAAGTTTTATGGACTTGTCACAAAAGATCCTGATACCTTCTTGTTCGAGTTTGATAAAATCTACAGGAGTTATGACTATACCACTGATGGCAATAGTCTTAAGCTATTTCCTACCACTCTGAAAGAAGTTGCATTAAGATGGTTCATGAGCCTAGACAGAGATATTGTGGAGACATGGGATGACATGAAAACAAAA
The DNA here is from genome assembly GCA_007258455.2 of Sequoia sempervirens. Lineage (NCBI taxonomy): Eukaryota > Viridiplantae > Streptophyta > Pinopsida > Cupressales > Cupressaceae > Sequoia > Sequoia sempervirens. Next base: position 17,004 of record VDFB02108510.1, read on the forward strand.
TTCCTTGAGAAATATAAGGAGTATTGCATGGGCAATGACATGAGAGGAGGTGACATTTTTAGGATGTAGCAAAAGGAAGATGAGAGCCTATAGGATTACATTGCAAGGTTTATGTTTTTCCTAAAAAAATCTCCACACCATACACTTAATGAAGACTCACAAAATCTTCTTTTCCTGAGAGGAATTAATGACAACTACCTGATGCTTTGGACCTGATGGGAGGAGGATATATCTCCCAAGTTCCTTGGGAGGATATCAAGAAGATATGCCATAACTACTCTAGGGAAACTTCAAAGAAAGGGAGAGCTTACCAATCTTCCATGGGTAAGTCATCTACTAGTGTATTTTCAAGAATGAAGATTACTCATTTGCTGGAAGACTTCAAGCAAGACATTATAAACAATCTAGCTACTTTTTTGGATGCACTTTAGGCCAAAAAGAAACAAGAGGAGGCAAAGGAAACATTAGCAGAGTATTTCCCCCATTGTAAACAAAAGAAGAAGGACTACAAATGCAAAATGGTAGTTAATATTGAAACCAAGCAGATTGAATCCGAGTTCAAGCCAATTTAGATTGAAGAAGATCAAGTCTACTATGTTGCATAAAGGAGGCCTTGGGCTCCAATACAAGGTATGCCATCAGATCCACTCTATTTTGTTGGGCCATATTTTAATTCTTATTCATCTAGTAACCAATGGAAGCCCCAATATCCATCCAAATATGGAGAATATCCACCACAACCTCGGAGTAACACTCCAAATACCTGACCTAATCATCAAAAATATCCACCCCAATGGCATCAACCTCATTGGAATTGGCAATAGTTTCAAAGAAATTGGTAGCCACCCCAAGGAAATTGGCAGCCACCACCAGGAAATTAGTAGCAAACAAATCAATAGAGGGGAGGATAGCAATGGCCAAACCAACCAAATAGCTACATGTATCCACCTTCTCAGCCCCAACAACCTACTATAATTCCTCCTCCTACTAATTCAAGCTAAATCCACCCAAACCTACTTAGCTACTAGCTCAACCCACACCCAATCCAAAAAAAAAACCATGATAGTAGCCTATATACTCTATTGATTCAAATCAATTCCCTGCATATGCTATGAGTGTGAGTGACATCCACCTACATTCAGGAACTACTATGCTAGCTCCTTCCACACCCATTATCACTGAGCTTCTTGTGGAAGAAGAGGAGCCTCTGAATACCCCCATTCAACCTAATGCACCTAAAAATATTGAACCAGTCCCAATCAAGCAGACTGAACAAGAACCACCATTTCCTTAGAGATTGCAAGTTTCC
>VDFB02108511.1:0-15532 GCA_007258455.2 Sequoia sempervirens
TAACAGTAATATAAACTTCTGAAGTGGATCACGGTTCTAGGAAAATTCACTGTGATAATTCACTGTCGAAAAATTTAATTCACTACCAACAGTTCATCGTTGAAAAATTCATCGTCATGAAAAATTCATCTTATGGAAAATTCACCACCACCATGGACAATTCATGCACATGCAATTAGAAATTTGATTTATGATAATAAAAATGAAAATATTTTTCAATATATTTTATCTAAAGCCTGGATCATGGTGGTGAATTTTCCATGAAGTGAATTTGTCATGACGGTGAATTTTCTGACAGTGAAATTTCTAGTGATGAATTGTTTGCAGTGAATTTTCTAATGATGAATTGTTGACAGTGAATTTGCCTGACACTGTGGATCACAAACCTTAACCGAATTTCAATTTTTTGTGCTACAACTAAAAAAACACTTGGATGGCTAACTTACCATTTTTAAATCTAAAATCACTTTAAAATGAGTTATTAACTGTACAAATGAGGCATACAAGAGTGATAAAATTTCTTAAAGCTTAACTTGAAATTGGCCACCACTCTGAAAATTCAATTGGGTGTGGAAGTCGTCTCCAATTTAAGATCAACTGTCTGACAAAAACTATGGTTTAGAGTCTCTGAATATCGTGTATTCGGCTTACAGGTTACCCAGATGGAAGCTTTAACAATCCATTTCAATGTCTGTCCATCCAAATCCCTTTTGAACCTCCATGTTATGGGCTTTCCATAATCATCCTTGGCAAAGACTACGCCTCCTTGCTCAGTCAAAGCACTGCAGGCCTTGGAATACCTTGTTAGGAAAAACGAAGATTATCTAAAATCTCCTATAGAATTATGCAGAAAATAGAATGTTCTAAGCTTTTAGATCAAATAATAAGATTATATAGGCTAAAAGCTATATATGTGAATGCTTGTACTGCATAAAAAAGGCTGCAATGCATTTGATCATATGTAAAGCAAACTAGATTATTGTATTCTTTTAACTTTTATACTCTGTTTGTATGCCTTGTTTACTACTCTTGATGTTCTGTTTTATTGCTTTGCTGCCCTGTTCTGGGCTTTTTTACGTACCTTTCAATGGACGGTGTTCTGTGCCTGCGGAGTGGAATTCTTGAAGGCACGTTATTATATACTGGCTTTTCAGTGGTGGCATCATACAGAGTCCAATCCATTTTTGCATAAGTACTGTTGACAGGTGACAACTCAAAACCCCAATTCTTAATCCTCCTTGTGGATGTAGTTGAATTGGAAAACCTGAAGCCTAGAGTATTAGGTGGTTGGAGAGTGGCCTCCCAGCTGTTCTCCTCACCAATGTCTGTGACGGGGTTGGCTGATGATGCACCCAAGGAAACAGAGTGAACACCACGTCCATTCTCAGGGCCAATCGTCAAACAGATCTTGGCCGGAAAGTGTCGCTCATTTGGAACATCACCTCTGGAAAGCCTTGCCTTCAAGTACTTGGGGTAATATGGAGGCACATCGCACATGACATTATCCATTTGCAGGCGGACTTCAATGAAAGATTGGCGTATGTTGACGACGTATTCGAATTGAAAGATGCAATTTAGCAGAGAAAACCTGTCAGTTGGATTGAGCTTCCATATCCGAGATTCTCTCGTCTTCTCCAATGAGACCAATGGAGAAAAGGACGCAATCCTCCAGAATTCCCTGACGCTCGAGCTATATGAAATTGTCAATGCCCTTTTCTCATTGTACGGCCAGATGGATGCCAAAAAATTCATGAAATGATGTGCTCCGGCAGGTTCAATGATCAACATAATTTCCTCTTGTGCTTGTGCTAGAATTTTTGGAAACTCTCCATTTCTATCTACATTAACCATATCCCTGCCAAGACCTTTGTGGGTGGAGAAAAAGAAAGAACACATGGCAGAGAAAAAAGAGTTAAGTATTCGTTTGTATTCCGTTGATCCAACTATGCCCACCTCTTTCCCCAACTTCTGCCACTCGCCCATGTCACTTGCAGGGAAGTTACTTTCCAAGTGTGGAAAATCTAAGAATAAACCCAAAAACATGTATGAGAGGAGAGGAAGCAATTTGTTTTGCATCGACTCTTCATTACAATTCAAAATATCATGTATTTCCCTATACCATATTAGACGTTCTCCAGGGATGAGCTGAGTATCTGTAAATTCATACAATTGTAAACTGAGAAACATTAATCCATTCTTGGGCTGCGGACTGGCACAAAAGCGTAGCATGTCTGCATTGCCATGCATAACAATCACCTCAGACTCTTCAAACCTGCCTTGATATATGCAGCCGTAAAAATCTGGAGACTCCATAGCTGGACTACTGCTAAATCTTACACAGCGTTGTGCTTATTTGTGAAGTGCAGTCGATCTGTGCATCCTTACAGCCGACTTTAAAACCCTAATGATTGATCTTCGGGTAAGTGTAGTTGCAGTTAATTGATGCCACGGATCTTGAGTGGGCCCTCCTAAACGTGCGTTGTACGCTACCCTCGGTTGTAACGCCATAGTCGATTAGTCGCTGTTGCAGAAGATACCGCAACTAACAAGAAGCCAGTCTACATGCCTTCTGGTCATGGAATGGAGTTTGATTCGAAATTTGCAGGAAAAAATTTCATAAAATAGAATTCAGAAACAATTCACACAAACAACAAACCAATCTATAAACACCTCTCAGCATAATTATATAAAAATTAAAAATATATATCGATATCTTTCATGGCTTAAATTTCGATGCTGGAGAATCCATCTCTTGCTTTCCCATTACTAAAGACAAAGCGGCCAAAGCTTGTCCAATGTCTTTTCTATATTTTGTCGAAAAAAAATTATGCTTTCAGTAGCGGCGAACCTTCGGGCTTGAATTGGCTTGTGAGATCTTCACACTATTTTCACACCATTTGTCGTATTACTTAGTGTCTCGAAGCTATACGGCATATCATTTTTTAATTTTTTAATACATCAAGTAAATGTTTCTGTTTCAATGCAAATAGTAAATAAAGAGTGAATGGCAGCTGTGACAGCATAAGTTTATTTAGAAATAAATCTAGATAGATAAGAATAAATAAATAAAAGTCATGTCAATAAATTCACCTTCAACAATTCATCGTCAACAATTTATCGTCATGAAATTGTTGGTGTTGAATTTACTACGAAATGAATTTGTGATGACGATGAATTGTTGGCAATGAATTGTTGGTGGATTGTTGGCAATGAATTGTTGGTGAATTGTTGGCAGTGAATTTACTATGAGATGAATTTGTCATGACGATGAATTGTTGAAGGTGAATTATCCTAGAATTGTTAATTTTATCATTTTAATTATTAGATTTAAGTTAAGTATTATTTTAATTTAAAATATAAATATCAATATTTATAAATGTACAACCAACTAAACTTAATATAAGACTAATTGTGGACGTGTTTTGAAGGTTAGTAGTGTTGGGGTCATTTACACTCCAAGATAAAGTAAGTCAAAGTGAGTACAAATAAATAAGGGTGTTCAACTAGACATAAAATTAAGGTACAAACAAATAAGGGTGTTAAATTAGACATAAAAATAGTTATTTTTTGAAATTACATTTTTTTCACTTTAACATACTTGTTATCTACATAAATCAGATATTTTAAGGAAATGGAGTCCTTTTTTTTGTTATACCTAATAAAAGGATAAAGGAGGAGGAGGATGTTGAAGATTGTTGTGAATCACCACATATTATTTATCGTTCTAGCATTGTATTCAAATTTACAAAATATAAAGAAGAAATCAATGTAGACCATGAAAAATTGAATTTTACACACTATTACAACCATTTCAACATATTATAGTTTAATCCAAAGGAGGAATTCAAGGAATTTGAAAAAAAAAAAAGCCTTCTATTACCTCCATATTTAGACAATGAGAGAATATTTTTCAATATATCATGTTTTATGTGGCCATCATGTAGTTGGAATTGGTGTGCCCTCCATAAATGATATAATCCTTGATTAGTGCAAGTAGTGTAGGATCCTTGAAGGATCACTTCAACCTTAATATGTATCATTCAAGATAGAAAATTCACTTTAACCATATGTGTATTGTATGACCCATGAAAGTGTCATTTTATCCATTATGTTTTGTAGGAATCAAATCATGAAGATACTTTAACTTGAGTGGGTGGTGTAGAAGAACTACATCAATCAGTGTATAATGCTTTAAAGATATTTCTATAGAGTAGGGTAGGATATATGCCCTCCTCAAATTAATTGTATATAAGGAAATACAATCAAATTAAGATAGAATGGGAGAGGGAGAAGTGATGTTTTTAGAGTAGATGTTTGTATCTCAAAGCATGATAGAGAGGATAGGTGCGTATAGAGTTCAGGTGAGTAGTGTTTCTAGGGGTAGGGTGTAGGATCTGTAGATGAGTATAGGGAACATTTTTTCCCCAAGGTAAGGATGTATATTGGGGAAGAAAGGAAAGGAATGGGGGAGAAGAGAAGGAATATAATAAATAAGTAAATTCATCTAACATAAATGAGAGTCACGTGGATTTATTAAACATTTGTCCCTAAGTGTCACAAAGGAAAATATAACATAGGGATAGATTAGAGAGAAAAAGTATATTCAATGTTTTATTTAGAATTTGTTGATCTCATTGAATCAATATAATAGGGTTGATACTTCAAATGAAATTACTCTTTCAATTATGTGCATCTAATCACAACTATATAATTTTTTTTCTTAAATTATTAAAATTGTATTTTTTTTTAAAGAAATATTTTATTAACCATCTTGAAGATGAATATTTTTTTCTAAATAATATATATACTTAACATGGATTTTTTTGGTTTAATCATGTGCAAGAATACCTTTTTTTTTTTTAATCTCTACAACCATGCTCTACACATGGTAGAGAAAACCTTATAGTATATAGTTTTATAAATTCGTGTAGACCTTCCAATGGATTGCAATCCTCAAAACAAACATTTTTTTACCATATTGAATATTTATATGTAGCATAAAACCATAAGCTCAAATAGTTCAACCCTACCTTCATCCCATTTGTATTCATGGCATATCCAGCTCTAAACATCTAGAAACACCATAAGTAGACTAGCACTAAATGATACATATATGTGGTTTAACATATCATATATCTATAACTCTTCTATTTCTTTAGGAGAAAGCATATAATTAAGCACTTTGGTAATTTCGAGGTGACCTTTCTAAACTACCATTTTATTTATGTCGGTAATTTCCAAGTCAAGAGGATCAAATATTCAATATATTTGTTGTTTTCAATATTATTTTGGTTTAAACAACAATTTTTTAGATTTGAAAAGTTTAGATGGATTTGTTTAAACCAAACTAATATGTGTATCTTATTACTATGATTTTAGATGATTCACTTAAACAAATAAAAGCTTAGGGTGTGTTGTTTAAGTCTAATCTTCAATATTACATTTAGATATATTTAAGATAATAACCACTGTTTGATTAATACATTTAGAGTAGTTTTTATAATTTTATTTTGAGGTATTTATGTTTATTTATAAATTATTATAATCTGGATTGTGTTATTAGATTGAGAATGCTTCTAGATGTAATTTTGTGGTGATTTTTCATCATCCATATTTTAGATCACATTTCATGATACAACATTAAGATGGGGAAAGACCATGGGGTGTAATATTAAAAATGTATTTCCTTACTTTAATGATAGTCATGGGGTATGATTTTAAATGTTGATGATAAAAAATTATCATACAAATACATCCAAAAGCATTCTCAATCATTGTCACAGACTCTGACAATATTATGTTTCTTATAGCATTTTTTTCCTTACAATAATTAAACGTTGTATTTAATTTCCTACATTTGGCTACAAAATACTAGTTCTTTGAATGGAGGTAACTATTGTGCAATATTTCTTCTCTTTTTCTTAGATTGTTTTAAGTTTTAATTCCAAGATACATGTATTAAATTAGGGTTTTTGAACACTTATTCAAACAACTACTCTTTATGACTCTGAACATATGGGGGTCCCTTTTTTAACATATGGGGGTCCCTTTTTTAATGGGATTGAGGGTGCTCATCTAAAATAGTTACAAACTTCACTCCTTTTAGTCGATGTCGAAAAATAGTTGCTTGACACATGAAACCGAGCAACTGTTTTTTGACAGCGAATCATAAGGTGACACGTGGCAGCTTTCCCGAATGACACGTGGCTCTTGGATCATCTCCTCATATGGTTTCTCCATTTTACTAAAACTGTTGGCTGAGGGTGAAACTCCTGACCTCCGCAATATAATCTATCAGCCCGACTGTCGCGCCACATGGTTGGCGTTTGTTTAGTTGTGGATGCTACTTGGTTTTGTTATATAACAGTTGTAAATTGGAGGATAAAGGGAGAACGACGTAAGTTGAACCCCCGACCAGCCGAACCACCAAACCAGTACTCACCGTTACACAACCGACAATTTCAATATCAATATTGGGCTTGGTTGTATTAAATGGTTATTGAGCCCGAAATTCATAACTAAATAACCATTTTATGGTTATTAGGTGGATATTAAAATTAAAATAACAAACCTCTAAAACAAACAAAGCCCGAAAATGAAATAAGTTATGGGCTTCAAACAAATTAATAATTTTTTAGGGGGTTTGTTAATTATTTTAGGGGATTTGTTTTTATGTTTTCTACCATACTTAGAAAATTTCACATATATAAAGGGGTGAATAGGCCAAGTGAAAGCCATCACATTTAGAGTTGATTAGTTGATTATTGTATCCTACTCTCCATTCCATTCTCTTGGCCTTTGAGAGCCTTTTGTGAGAGAATTTGAGAGGGAATTAGGAGAATTTGAGTTGTGAAGTAATGATGTTCTGACCTTATAGTAGATCCTTTAGGCAAAGTCAGTTTTCTTACTCTTTGTTCATCATCCCTAGCCTTAAGAGTTTTCGAGAGGGATTTGAGTGAGAGACCTTTGGGATGTTGTGGATAGGCTACAAATATTTGTAAAGCAGTTTTGCAAGAGGCTCTGTTGGAGATTGTACTACTAGTTTAGAGCATTTCAATAGATTGGTCACTCAGTTGAGCTAGACCTAGAGATGTAGTCCACTCGGACAAACTCCGTAACCAAATTGGTGTCTTCTTTCTCTCTCTTTTCTTGGTGTTATCATTTTATATGTATTGTTCCTATTACTTCATTATTTAATGTCTTTTCACCTTTGTGCATAATCACTTAGCAACATTTATCATATATCCCCCGCTTTACAGATCAAGTGGTGTCATAGATCTCTCTAGTTCAATTCAATTTATTTTTCAATAATTGATTTTAAAGTGTACCTTATTATAATTTCAATGGTTAAAAAGCATAATCACGCAATCTTGCATTAGATCAGAAAATTAAAGTAATTAGATTTAATTTACAAGTTAATTTGTAAACCTCTAATTACTGATCAAGTTGGTATTAGAGTCATCTACCAGAAAAAATTGCAAGTGGTGGATGTTAACCAGGTTGAACTTGAAGCAAGGAGAAGATACACTAGAAGAATTCAATCCAGAGATAAGAAAATGAAGGATCTTTCTACTGAAGATGTCTGAAATGGTTGAGGAACCTGAAGAGCTCAATGAAAAGGAATTCTGAAGAGCCTTCCTTGATATGAAGGAAATGGTACAAGTACTTTTCCAAGAGAGACAAGAGCGAAAAAAGAAAAAAGGAGCTCAAGAATAGAAAGAAGAAAGAAGTTGAATCCTCATTGAAAGAAGATAAAGGTAAAGGAGTAGGAGGTGGTGGTGACCCTCCTGAACCTCCATCCCCGTCATCTTCATCTTCTTTATCCTCTTCTTCTTCTTTGTCTAATGCTTCTAAATAGAAACAACCTTTGCAAGCTAATGCACCTTTGTTAAAAATTGATGTTAAATTTGATTTTCCAATCTATAGTGGAGAATTGGATGTAGAGAAACTCAACAATTGGATCAAATAAGTTGAAGTTTATTGCAGGGTTCAAAATTTGACTGATGATGCTTCAAAGATCCAATTAGCCACTCTTTTCCTAGGAGGCACAACTCTAATTTGGTGGGAGAGTAAGACTTAGGAAGATATTAGCCGATACGGTAAAATAATTTCTTCTTGGTATGAGTTTACAACTGCACATAAGAAACAATTTTATCCATTAGGACATGCAAAAAGTTGTAATGAATTGGTAATCATTAAAGCAAGAAAAAGGACAAAGTGTACATGATTATACACAGGAGTTTAGGAAAAGAGCTTTAATTTTGGGCATTCTTTTATAAACACAAGAAACTTTGTTAAAGTATATAGGTGGATTACATGAAAGTTTGAGACATACAATACTTATGTTTAATCCAACTAACATTGATGAAGTTAGTGTGCAAGCTATCCATTTGGAAATAAGCTCAAGGAATAGCCATGACAATCTGGTGATGGAATCCAATAAGCATAAATGAGGCAAGAAAGGGAAAGAGAAATCACAATGAATAGCTATTGCAAAGAAAGAGGATGGAAAGCCTTATTGCTCACATTGCAAGAAGGAAGGGCACAAAGATGCAAGATGTTGGAAACTACATCCCAATCAGAAACCAAAGTGGTTCAAGGATCGAAAGGGTAAGCAAAAGATTGCAGCTATCGTGCAAGACCTCAAATCAGGTTCTGATGATGAAACCAAGATCTCAGTTGTGGGTATCAAAGGTAATACTCCTATTGTAAATACTTATGCTTCTTCTCTAAGTTGTAATGAAGTACCTATTGAAAGTAAAAATAATGAATTGTTTAATATAAGGGCTATTGTTAAGCATACCAAGATTGATACACTTATAGATAGTGGATCACAAGTTAATTTAATCTCTGAACAAGTTGTTAAGCAATTGGGATTAAAAAAAACACCTCATCCTAAGCCATATCCGTTGGGTTGGGCGAATGCTAATGCTCAATTACATGTGTCACAATAGTGTAAACTCGGTTTTGCAATCACATGCAAGTTTGTAGATGAGGTATAGTTAGATGTAATTTCGCTTGACATCTATGTGATGGTTTTGGGAAGTCCTTATTTGTATGATATGAAGGCCATTTTCTACAAGGAACATAACATATATCATTTGTTTAAAGATGGAATTGAAAAATAGTGAAAGCTCATCACATGAATGACAAATCTGATGTAAACATAGGGCACTTGAAGATGATTGTAAATGCAACCAACATGGTTTAACCCTTATGTCTGTAATAACTAGTTATACTAAGCATGGTGATTCTAATCACGATAAGGTGTCACAAATAGCATAGCATGAGGAATAGTTGCAATCAGAGTTAGGTCTTCAACCAGGGGTGGTAAAAAAGGGTTTGAATGCTTCATTTTCTAATGATGTTCCTATTTAGGAGATCTGACACATTGATACTTTCTCTTTTCACACCATTATATTCAGTATTGTTGCTTATTATTCTATTAGCTAGTTCTATGTGGATAGTGGATGCGACAATGGATATTAATGAATATAAATTTGAAGGAATGATTGATTGTATCAACAATGCTATCTCATTTTTCATCTTGGTTGTAATGGGACAAATGTTCAAAATTCCAACAAGGTGGATAGGTGATATTACGAAAGTGAGGCAGTAATTCCCTCACTTCAATTGTACATAAAAAATAGACCTTTTGGTGGCCCAAAAGCTTCTTAATGGGGAGGAATGATCCAGGTGGATCCAAAATACCTAAAAATATTTCATAGTCTCAAAATCTCTCAGAACCAATGTTATTGTGTAGAGCCTGCCAACACGAACCCAACACAAATCAAACGGGCTCAAAAGGAGTCTATATGCAAAAGTTGTGAGTAGCCAAAGTTCTGGTCAATTGATAAATCAAAGGGCTTAGAAAAAGGAAAAAAAATTGAAGTTGTCAAAGGTGGTCAAATGGAATTTCATTGCAAAGAGCTTGTCGAGAGCTTTTTGACGCAACTCATTTCATCAAAAAAAGAGTCCATTTACACAAGATACAAGCAATCAAAGTTGGCAACATGCATTGACCAGTCAATGCCTCATCATCAGTCTAGTCAGCACAATGACCAATCAGCCCTTGACACTCGACGTCATCTCACCTCTCCACGTGGAAGGCCATTATTGGAAAAATGTGGCATAAATATATATTAAACCATAATTATTAAAGAAAAAAACACACGGTTTTAAAAAAAAAAAAAATTAAAGATTTAGAAGATTAACAAATTTTTATCCCTTAAAATCTTCTTTCCTCCCCATAAAACAAGGAGAAAAATAAAACCCGTAAACTTATATTTCAAAAAATTAACCCCTTTAACCACCTTTCTCATATTTCAACGAATTATGATATTTTAAGGAGCTTTAAATAATTGGTTACATATTTGTATGATTTAAAAGGGGGTTTTAGAATATTTCAATGATTATCTTGTAAGGCTCAAATTATAAGAGCCATTATTTTTAAAAAGGTGTTAGGATTACTTGAGCGGATTTTGAAATATTTTGGAGATTTTTATGTAATTAGAGGGAATTGGTTGAAATTTTTACTTGTAAACGGGAGATATGCAATATTTGCAAAATAATATGGTTAAAGCCATATTAGCAAATAAATTGTATAAAAAGGGGTCTTATTTTCTTGTAAAAGAGGTAGTAGGATTTTCTTGGAGAAAATTGTAACAGGGAGAATTAGTGAAGTTCATTTTCGAGAAATAATTCTTTGGAGGAGAATATTGTAAGCATGAAGGCCTTTTGAGTGTCTTCAATTGTTGAGAGGAGATTGTGAGAAATTTTATGCAGGTTTTGGAGCTTGGATATTGTAACAAGGCAATCTGATTGCTTGGCAACGTTAATAAAGCAGTCCTACTTGAGAAGCGGACCCAGAGACATAGTCCTGATTGGATGAACTCCATTATCAACCTACATGTTCTGATCTTCTATCTTATTCTTCTATCTTCTATCTATCATTCTCTCCATTTCTTTTCATTTTTCAATTCAAAATTTGATTTATAATTACAACATTATAGTAGTTAGATAATCTTTTCAAGTTCTGTAAAGTTTATTAAACTAGTTTTACATTTTCAATGGTTAAGAAGCATAATCATGCAATACTTCCTGGATCAGGAAAAATTGTAATTCAAATCAATTTACAAGTTAATTTTGTAAACTCTAATTACAGATCATTGTATAGTTGGAAAAATTTGATACTAGGTCATCATTGATGCCAAATTGATAAGTTTTGTATATTGTAGAGTTTGAATAAGTATTTATTCATTATGTGGGATATATTATGGGTCCATGCTAACCTATTCCGATATGTTATGAGTTTTGGATCTTGGCGCGAAGTATGCATATGTGTGTGGTGAGCTGAAAAGGTATAATTGGTATGATACATGTAATTAGGTCAAACTAATTGATGTTGTAAGTGTTTGTGGATAAAGTTCATATATATATGTAAGATCTTTTTTGGTGTTTTGTAGATATCAGTGTAATATGATGTGTATTTGGTGTGAATTATGCGCATGTAAGGAAAATACAAAGTACAATAGAGTGTTAGTGTAGATCAATATGAAGTGTGTGAAGATGGTATATTGAGCTTCAAAGGAACTGTAACTCATGAATATGTTAGATGAAACTATAATAGTTTAATTATTAGTTGTGTGCCACCTCTCCCTTTTATCTTTTCTTCTTTCAGTGTGTAGTGAATCCACTTGGACAATGAGTCCACTTGTACTGAGCACTTCTGCAATATACTATAACTAGTTATAATATATAATGAGCTAATCCTTACCATGGTTTTTCCCATTTTGGGATTTTCACGTAAAAATCTGGTGTTCATGTGTTATGTGCTTTGATGGTTGCTTCATACTTTACTTTCCTGTTGAAAATTGAATATTTTATGTAGAATGAATGTTTAAATGTTTAAGTGGTTTCAAAGAATAGTAATTCACCCTCTCAATATTCTAGGTGTTCAACAATTGGTATCAAATCTTGGTTCCTTGGAAGGAGCTTAGCCACTCAGGGAAGATCTTGGGGATTGAACACGTGGTTGTTGAATATTTCCTACTCCTCAAGAAGAGATTCTTGTTGTTGGGTTTATAGAAGAAGAGTGCATGGTTGAAATGAATGGAGAACTCAAAATAACCCTTGAAGATCTGGAAAGGATTGAAATTGAGAACAAAGATCTAAAGGAAAATATCAAAGAAGTTTATGAATGTATTAGAAAGTTGAGAGAAAATAAAGAAGTTTAGAGAAAGACATAAGGAAGTTTTAAATGAGAAATTGAAGCAAATAAATGAGAAAATTACCAATCTGAAGGTGCAAGGTAAAGAAGGGAAAGGAATTGAAGAATGTTTGAATGTAAAGTTGAAAATAAAATCTAAAAAATGTTCAAAACTTGAAGAAGTTGTGACCTAGAGATCATATTTAGAGAAAGCAAAGAGTTGTGAAGAAAAAATCAAGATGAGTTCTACAAAGCTTGATAAGATTATTGCAAATTAAAAGGGATCTAAATAAAAATATGGATAAGGGCTTGCAATAGATGAAAGCTGAGCAAAGACAGGTCAAACTCCAAATTAGCATGAAAAGAAGGGTGAAGAAAAGAAGAGAAATGAAAAACAAGTCCAGAATCAAAGGAGAAACTTTAAAAGACCACCTATTAGACAACCAAATGCACAAAGGTACCCATGTTTTAATGGTTTCTATTATTATTGAAAATAATTTGGATATAAGACTATGAAATGTAGAAGTAGGATGAATCAGAATGTTCAATCTTTTCCCAATCAAAGCTTTACATGTAAGAGGCTTGGTCATAAGGTTAGTGAATGCAAAAATTTAATGATGAATGACTATAACAATGGTATGAGGTTTTAATCTTTTAATGGCTACTATTATGCATGTAATGGATTTGGAAATAAAGCTAATAAATGCAAATCTAGAATTACTAGTAGCGAGTATGTTCAAAAGAATTTCATATGTTACAATTGTAGTAGACCTGGACATATCTCTAAGCAAGATCAAATGAATGAATGAGATCAATGTATGCAAAATTCCAAAGATTCATGGTTAGACATCAATGAGATATGAGGGATTATTTTATAGAATTGTTTTATTTGAATGGATGATTAAGATTAAGAGGTGGATGATCAAGATCAAGGGTTAGGAATTCTTGAGAGGAATTGATTAATGAGTTATCTGACTACAACTAGCTATAAGATTTTTCTTAACTATTTGCATGGATAATTGATTTATTAGTTAAGGGATTTGATTGCCTCATTAACTCTCATTTATTGGGACTAAATTGATTTAGTTGATAAGTGAATTGACATTTATTAGTGAATGAAGTGGAAGAGAATGTTAGTCAAGATTAAGGAAATTATGCATGAGATAATAATTAATTTAAATAAATTACTTATTAATTAAATGTGCAAGTGAGGATTAGAAAAATGAATAAATAAAATTATTTATTATTAAGAAAGTAGATAATGTTGAGAGAGTATAAGATAATTAAATAAAGTAATTATTTAACTAATAAAGGGGATAATTAAATAATTAAAATAATTATTTAAATAATTAAAATAATTATTTAAGTAATTATTTAATTTAGAAAGTGGGCTAATGCTAATTAAATAATTAATACTAATAATCATTTGTTTAATTAATCAGGAAGAATAAAGAATTAAAGATATAATTAAATGATATGATTTATCCCTAATTAATTAGAAAGATGAATTCAAATGGAATTAATTAAATGCCATAAATCCTATTTTGAATTCCATAGTGCAATATGATATTAGATAATAATTAAATAATTAAGGCATTATTATCATTAGGAAAGAAAGAATATTAGTGAAATATTAGTTTACTTAGAGGCTGGGAATAAATTTGAGTATCTTGAGATAGTGATCCATAAATTTGGATTAGCATCCATCCAAACTACTATGATGGTGAAGTCCCACGGCTTAGAGCCTGTACTAAGCTATGGGATAAAATAAAGTATGAGAGCCTGATCTGGAAGGAATGGAGATTGAGAGAGAGGAAGTTCAATGAGTAAATTTTGGGTTGTGAGCTCAGATGAGAGATTCTCATGGTCCGAGACATGGGTTGTAAGTATCCTGGCATATCTAAAACCATCAAAGAAACCTCATGAATGACTGAGAGGATGTAATGGAATGGGAAAGATCTTATAAACTATTCTTGTCAATTCAATCCTCATGGAGCCTCCTTGAAATGGAGAATGGTCATGTAGCTGGGAACTTCTAAGAAACTATTATATTATGGAATCCTAATTAAGAAGTGTTCCTTCTTTGATGCAGTTCTTTGTGGATGATTATTTGTTGAGATTTCATTTTTCACCATTTGTCAGAAGAGTAAGGCAGGTGTAGAAGAATAAGACTGAAGAGATAGAAGTGACAAAACATATATCAGTAAAACCCTTTTAGGAAAAAAACTCCACTGCCAAAATCAATAGTTCTTGTATTATTTAACCTTAGAACAAGATTACAATAATTCTTTATCAATCCTTGCTTGAGATGCTTCTTTTGAATTTTTTAGAAGAAACTACCGCATATAATCTATGGAAGAGAATAGGTGATACCTATCAAACCAAAATTCTTACTAATAAGTTGTATCTGAAAAATATAGTTGTATTATTTAAAGATGAAAGATGGTGATTCTGTTGAAAATCATTTGAATGCTTTTAATTTTATTCTAATTCAGTTAACATTTGTAGATGCAAAGCTAAAAGATGAAGATAAATACATTTTCTTACTTTGTTCTTTACCAAAGTCTTTGGAAAATCCAATTGTTGCTATCAGTGGTAGTGTTACAAATATGAAGATGGACAATATAATTCCTACTCTCCTATCAAAGGAGATGAGGAGGAAGTCTAAAACAGAAATCCAAGATACCTTGTTTGTAAAAGATAGGCCTGAGAAAAAGGAACCTAAGGGAGACAAGGAAGGAAATGGTAAATCTGAAGGATGAAGTAAGGTAAAGTGTTGGAATTGTGGGAAATCGGGACATGTGAAGAAGGATTGTAAGAATAAGAAAAAGAGTTATGATTCTTCTACAAGGGAATCCTCACATGACAGTAATCATGCACTGATCATTTCATGTAGAAATGTTAATGATGACTCTTTGTTTGATGTTAAAGAGTGATCTTCATGAAGAGGATGGTAGTCATGGTGCCATGTGTAGCTCATACCACAGTTCAATGGGAGTTGTTAGCAATGACGTGGATGCATCATTAGTAAGGTTATCTTCATTAGATTGAGGATATGTTTTCTTGGTTTAGAGTGGTTGGTATTATGTCATGGTTTACTATTGATATGCATTCAGAGTTTGGAATGGTACTTGTTCTCTTGAGACTAGGATGTATATATGTTATGGTGCATGTGATCTCCTAGAAGGAGATGGTTAGATCATGTTGTCATGTTTATGTTCCTGATTCATGTTTGGAGCTTTGACATTGATCTTGTGTAGTTCTCTTATGTATTGGGTACATTAATCATTTTCTAGATTAATTCATGATAGTGCTATGTTGCAT
>VDFB02108512.1:0-24789 GCA_007258455.2 Sequoia sempervirens
CTTCCCATGAGTCCTTCTAGAAGAGAGCATCTTGCCCCACCTTTATCTCCCACATTAGATGATCTAAAATAAAATTCCTACAACTGCTTAAGAAGTTCCATATTCATAACCCTTTTGGGAGTGTCCTTGCAGAGAAAATGTTATGCTCTTCCTCATCCAGATATTTTTATTTCACTATCTTGACCCACTTTAGTTCTAGTTTTGAGTGTATTATCCATAATAACTTAGCTTGTAGGGCTTGGTTCTGCAGCAACATATTCTTCAAACTTTCCCATTCACCTCTTTTTTTATCACATATATTTTCCACTTTATTAGCAGGAACTTATGTTGATAAGAATTTCCTTGCCAAAAAAAATCATCTTTTGATTGATGTCTTTTTTTTCCCTAATTGACAAAGGTAAGCATGAGAGCATGTATATGGGGATAGCTGCAATTACTGATTTTAACAATGTAAGACGACCCGCCCAGGACAACCACTTGTTCTTCTATGATGCTAGTTTTGATTTGATCTTTTCAATCACCGAATCTTAGAGCTTTCCTGGATAAACAACTTTAGCTAGTGGAAGGCCCAAATATTTGCATGGGAGATTCCCTTTACAAAAACCCAAAATACAAAGGATCTAAATTTCATTACCAATGCTAGTATAGAAGAAAAATAATTTAGATTTGGCCTAACTTACCTCCTGACCAGACACATGTGTGTATTGTTCTAGAATTTTTTTGAGGCCTTTAGCCTCCTTTACTATGGAAATGCCAAACAACATATTATCATTGACAAATTATTGATGAGTAAATTCAAGAACTCTACGAGTAATTTGAACCCCTTCCAGATGGCCTCCTGCCTTGCCTTCATGAAAGCTCGCCCAAGAGCCTCCACCATAATAATGAAAAGGAAAGGGGAGAGAAGACCCCCTTGCCTAAGCCCTCTTGAGAAAATGAAGAAACCTTTTGGGGAGCCGTTTAGGAGGAAAAAAAATATTGGACAGTCAATCCATTCGAAAACCCAATTTAGCCACTGCTTGTCAAACCCAAAGGCTTCCATGACCTTGAAAAGAAAGCACCAATGCACTTTGTCATAGGCCTTCTTGATTTCCAACTTAACCAACATAGCTTGTCTTTTCATTTTTTGAATTGAATGTATTGCTTCTTGAGTAATAATGACACTATCAAAAATTGATCTTCCTAGGACAAGACCACTTTGTTCTTCTGAAATAATCTATGAAATTGTGTTATAGAGGGAGATGGGCCGGAAGTCATTGAGCATATCTAGTTTTTCTTTTTTCAAAATTAGTGCTATGAAGGTGTTGTTTATCTATTTGAGAACTTTCCCTGAACACTTGGAGTCTTCAATGGAATCAACCAAATCAGCACCAAGGATGTCCCAACACTTTTGGAAAAAACTAGCAGGAAACCCATCTAGGCTTGGGGCCTTATCCAGGTGCAATTGAAAAAGTTCCTCCTTAATCTCCTTTTCTAAAAAATTTCTCTACAACATCGCATTTTTTCTCCAGTTATGAGATGCCGGATACCACTTATGAGAGCTTGTTGATCTTGCAATTGTGACCCCTCTGGCTCGTTGAGAAGGGACCAAAAGAACTCCATTGTGGAACCATCATTACCTTTAATACAGGAAATCCTATTTATTTCCCTCCCAGTCTTAGTGGAATTATGAAAGAATTTAGTGTTCTTGTCTCCTCCCTAAAGCCACACTTCCCTAGATTTTTGGCACTAGAAAGTTTCTTCCTTAGCAAGCAAATAATTTAGCTTATTCAACAACTATTTTTCTTGGGAAAACCTAGTAATATTCATCCCCTGACTGATAGCCTCTTCATTCAAAGAATGCAAAGCCTCTTCAATTACCCGTTTTTCCTCAAAGATGTTTTTGAAGCACTCCTTATTCCAAAGTTTGAGGTGTTGTTTAATCAACTTTATTATTATTATTATTGAATATATATATATTTTATTTGATGCAAATTAATTAAAAAAATGGTTATTTGATAACTAAATAAACAATAACTAATAAACAATACATGTATAGAAAATAAAACAATGATAAAAAACATTGACCAACCAAAGCAAAATTTACTCAAAGTCATGGCAACAAAAGGAATTAAATCACTCTCAAATTTCAAGTAGACTTCTTATATTCAAGACGTGATAGGACATTCACCAAGGGGTATGGAATATTATACGACAATTTTATTATTCTTCTTTTCTTACTGCCATTCTCCATCATTTCCATTTCTTCCCCCCCCATTCTCTTCACTACCAAGAGTGAGATAGAGATAATCTTCTCAAATCAACACTGCTAGTAGGAGGAGAGCTATGTTGAGTGTGAAGCCCAACCATTTCCCTTTCATCTTCATCTTCTCATGACTCTTTGTTTTCCTTGAAGAGAACATTATATATTATTTTTCTTGGTGATAGACGATGATGTATTGTAATCTTGTTGTTGCAAATAATAAGAGCTATTTTCCCTACTTTTCTCATGGATGTAGCCAATCTTTGGTGAACCATGTAATTTGGTGTTGTTGATTGTTTATCCCTATTTATGTATTACTGTTGTGACTTTATGAGTTATTTGATATTATTTATCTACACTTAAACTCAACAATTGGTATCAGAGCCATGGTGTTCGATCAATTGGCATGAGAAATTTGAGTTCGAGTGGGAGCATTGTTGTTTGATGAAGTAAGTTGTAGGAAATCACAAGGAAGGTCAAAATCTAGAGAGAGAAATACTGGTTGTTGGCATTGTGGCAAGAAAGGACACATCAAGAAGAATTGCTGGTCTTTTAAGAAGGATGAAAATCAGCCAAAAGAAGATGAAGTGAATTTGGTATGTGAAGAGGATGCCCGTGTTCTTATTTTAGCCTTAGAAGAAACAACATCAAAATGTTTAGATGCTCGATTCAGGAGCATCGCTTCACGCCACTCTGTACAAGGAGTACTTCAAAAATTTGCAAAGCGATGACTTTGGTAATTTTCTTCTTGGAAGTAATATATCTTGTGATGTTATTGGAAAAGGGGATATTTTTTTAAAATTAATAAATGGAAATAGTTGGTTGTTGTGAGATGTTAGATATATCCCTCAGCTCAAACAAAATTTGATTTCAGCTAGACAATTGATTTCTCAAGGATGTAAAGTTACTTATGAATCCAACAGATGGAAAGTAACAAAAGGGGCCTTGGTAATTTCTTGGTGTAGCAAAGTAGGCACCCTATATGTAGTAGAGAGTAACGCTGAAGTGGGAATTGTTCATTCCACACTGATTCCTTCATTGTGTGAGGCATTGGTTGTGAGGAAAAGGGTGTTGGAGCAATTTGAGTGTGAGAAGTGTTGGTTATTTTTGTAGAACCAAACTTGATCTTTGTCATTATCTATGAATCTACCACAATTCAATGGTAAATAATGGTGAGGATTGGCTAACGAACAAGTAAAGGATTGTTGGGCTTCTACTTGTGCACTTTGGGCTCTGTGAAACCCAGGAGGGTGATCCTAACAATGTTTGAATTGATACTCTTGTTCCAAATTACTAATAACATAGTGCCAAACAGATACATTCCCATAAGCTGCAAATATACATAATTCTTCAAGAATTTGGTTGGCCATTTACCAAATTATAATCTAAAATCCAAGAATGAGTGGTACTTCATAACACTTCACTATAGTAAAGGTGTGTAAATTATTTTCATTTAGATTTGTGTCTTTGTCGGGTACAGGCTAGTTCATTTACATCTAAGATGACCAAACTAATAAACCAGTATTTTATCAATTGGGAACAAAGTCCTATTTGTAACAAACTGTAATACATTAGCATTTAAATTCAACATTTATAGGCTATTGATATATTTCTTTGCAATACACAACTCAGTATATCCAAAAATAGAAACTACTTAGTAATCCTTGGATTCCATCTCACAAATCTATGATTTCATTAAAGCATTTAATCAGTCCCTTGAACTAAAGAATAAATAAAACCATACATTCAACCAAAACGATTGAAGACAAATCAAAGATGCTTGATCATTCTATTCTTAATTTGGGAGACAAAATACATAGGAGAGAATTTGTTCCAGAATTTACAATTCTCATTCATACGTTGTTGCTATTGTAAAACCATTAAGCCTATTACAAACTAGAATCATACCTAAGACTCAATACTATTCTATTCATCTATGCTTGAATTATAAAACTTAATATTATATGAGTATGAACCTTCAACAACCAAAAACCCAAAAAAAGACACTCGAACCCTCTCGTAATTGACCTTGAATTCCCATTTATAGAAACATGGGAGCAACAAGCTTCAAGCCAAATTACAAGTTCAATCAAATTTTCATTTGACACACATTTCACTTCAATTTCAAAACCTCCCAGATGATTATATTTGCACTTTGTAGGAACAGGGGAAAGCACATAAGACAAAAACTCTTGTCACTCGCCGAATAAAATCCACTCACCTTCCAAAAGGCATATTCGTCGTTATAGCAACATCAAAAACTCTCATCCACGTTAGCCAAAATGTCATCCAAATTAGCAACCAAAGACAAAAACTTCAAGCCAAGACTATTTTTGTAATGGTTCATCATCTTCAGAATCAGAGTATGTGAATCACCCTTGTGATTTTGTTGAAACTGGAGAATTTTTCTTGCCATCATCATAGTCTTCTACAACCGCAAGAGTAAGAAGATACTGGGCATATTTTGGATCATCTTCTACCTCATATTCCATGGAAACATTAGGTTCCTCCATATAAGAATCATAAACCTTGTGATCCTTATCCTTCTTCTTTTTCTCCTTAAACTGGGTCAATTATTTTGATTTAGTTTCCTCCTTCCTTGCACTTTGTTCCTTCAAGAACACATCACTAGGGTCACCCTGGTTACAAATGACAACTCTACTTCTCAAGTTGTAATTCTTCTTAGTTTCATCCCCCATGAATATGGAAAAATATTTCTTCACTATTTCTGGCTTTGCATACTTCTTAGACATGTTTGGCTTAATTATGGGTGTGTCATCCTGAATCTTAGGCCTCTTGACACCTTTCTATTTAGGTTTCCTTTATGGCCAAATGCTTGACTCACTAGGTTTACTCATTCTCAAAGAACAAAAAGACTGGGGTTTGCAGGTTTTCAATTGCAAAAGAATTCTTACTAGTTTATGCTCTCAGAAACAAAGTTGGTAGAACAAAAACCCACCCAAACAACACACAATTCCTACCAACCTAGGTGGGAATTGTAGACAACCAAAACTCCAGGAAAACCCCACACATTCAAAGCTTATAGAATTCTCCACAACTCACTAAACTAGCTAGCCTATGCATAATTGATGTAGAAGAAGGTGGATACTTGCTTACCCAGGAAAATGTCTTCAATACCTCTACAACAGCTCGCCTGAAATCCTCATGCCTTCTCATCTAGCCCTAGACCGATTCTTCAGCTCACTACTATCGTAATTGTGAAATAATTACGAATAACAATCCCTCATTATGGTGAATTCCTAAGCCATTTCCACCATTAATGTTCAAGAGAAAGCTCGTTCAAGCGAGATAAAAACAAACCACACAAGTTTGAACCTTGGTCGTAGATCCTTTTGATTCAAAACATGATCATTGATCATCCTCGACCCTCACTCCCTAATTTTACAACTTGTGCATTAAAAATGGTGATGACACCTTAGATAACTACTACATAGCCATCTACACATTAGTCATCATTTATCTGACAGCCATCGCACATTGCTACTTTGGTTCCTACTCCTTTAAGTGAATTTGTGACGCATTTAAGACTCGGCAATGAGGGGAATATTCCATTAGACATTCCATCAGTTATCATTGATACACGTCATGAAACTTCATTTGAAACTGTGATGGCTTTAGGAGGTGCAATGGGTCCTTGGCACAGTAGTTCTATCGCCCATTGCTAATTACTTAGCAATAATCAAAACACATTAGCAATGGAGAACTTAGTGATAGATCAAGAAGATTAGAGGAAAATCATCTTCAACCAGTAGAACAAGAAAATTTGAAAGTTCCACCAAGAAGATTTATATGAATGAGTTGGAGAAATCCTTCATTGAGGCTTCATGTGAGATGGATAAGTTAGATGATGTAGTTGATTCATTCATTGAGGAATTTATTAACCTATTGTAATTTTCTCAAATTTTTGTGCAAGACAGCGCAAAAGCTTCTACTAGAAATATAGAAAAACCAAAAGGAAAAATCTAACTTTCAGATTGTTTAGGTCCAGAAGTTTGAGTCACAAGGTGCTAGTAGAGGGCATGATAAAGGCTCTTCTAGTGCTAAAGAGGAAGAAGAAGACTCATTGGAGTTTGAGATGAGGTTTGATAATTTCATTGATGTTGACATGGAGCCTATTGGTGTGGAGGAGAAGTCCTAGACGGATGGTATAGAGACAACCGAGGTAAGAGGAAATGACACAAATGTTTCTAATAAGGAGGCAGATGTATATGAAATCTATTGTCTTGTAGTGTCTTGAATAATTTACCCCAAGGTAGTAGGTAGTATGAAGAATTTTCTTGCTCCATTGAGAACAAGTCACAACCCTCGTGTTATTGTGTAGAGGATTGAGGCATACATTCTGGAGGATTGTTTTTGATGGCATAAATATGGACATAAAATGGAAGGTTCAACCAATATGGGGAAGGAACCTAATAAAAAGAAAGAAGATGAAAATAATAAGAAGGAAGTCGAAGAGAAATTCAAACAAATATCAGAAGCTCATGATGTGCTGAGTGATTTGAAAAGGAGGGTGATCTATGATCAACATGGAGAGGAGGGATTGAAGGGGTAGATGTCACCTCCTCCATCAAGATTTATCAATGAAGGAGGGCCGAATGTTCTTAGGTTCAATCCCAAAAGTGTGGATGAAATATTTGTAAAGTTTTTGGGTGGAAGCCCATTTAGCATGGCAGGTAGGGGCTTTGGAGGGCCTAGAGGTTTATGCTTTTCTGATAGCATATTTGAAGGATTTGTCAAATTTTCTTAAGAATAAAATGAAAGCACAGAGCTGCTGCTCTGTTTTCTAGCCAAACTGGAAATACCCAAATCAAATGTGAAAGCACAAGGAGACATGCAACTTTATTTTGTATTCAATAAGCTAGAAATGGAAATACATAAAAGGGAAAAAACATAAAACTCAGAAAATAACTCTAAACTACATACTACTAGCTGTTGGGAGCTTCATGAGCTACTCAACCAAATAGAAAAACTTTAGGAGCTGCTAAGAGCTCACTGATATGAGCTACACATAGCTCTTTTAGGAGCAATCACTGCTCAATCACAAACATAGTTGTTGTTGTTCATAGACTTCTCTGAATCACACAAAGAACCAAAAAAAATTCATTTTCAAATTGTTGCTGCTCAGGAACTTTTCTTCCAACTTGAAAAAATTAACTGTCTTCAATTCCTTTTGTCTTTCAAACATTTCCTCTCAAAAATTCAAAATTACCTACCACCATTAATTTGAAATTAAAAAATAGCTACCATATTTACTTCTGGAGCTATCAGGAGTTGCAAGGATGAAGATCCCAAAAACTGTCATTGAAAATGGGCTCTTGACGGGTAGGTGAAGTTGGGGGCTGGTGTGAGGGTAGGCTCAGGAGAAATTAATTTTCCAACACTCCCCCTTTATCATGAGTCAATGAAATAGGATCAATCCTGATCCAAATCAACAACGCCCATTCTGCTCCTTAGGCGCTCGAAACTGTCCCTGCTCAAGGGCTTGGTGAATATGTCTGCTAGCTGCTACTCAGACCTGCAAAATGCCATTTTAATTTCACCATTTTCAACTAACTCTCTAATAAAATGATACTTTATTTCAATGTGCTTGATTCTTCCATGAAACAGAGGATTTTTCATCAAAGCCATTGATGAAACATTGTCACAAAAAATTGTTGTTCCATCTTCTTGTTCTTCTCCCAAATCTGCCAAGATTCTTCTCAGCCAAATAGCTTGACACGCTATTGTGTTTTTTGCTATATACTCAACCTCTATTGTAGATATGGAAACTATGGGTTGTTTCTTGGAAGCCCATGAGATGACTCCCGAACCCAAGTGAAACACATACCCTGATGTGCTCTTCCTATCATCCAAACTTCCTGCCCAATCATTATCTGTGTAACCAACCAGCCCAAACTCATTTGTTGTTGCATACAAAATGCCATATCCTTTGGTGCAATTCACATACCTTAGGATTCTTTTACCCACTTTCTAATGGGTTTCCCTTGGAGTCTCCATAAATTTGGAAATAAGACTCACACTGTGCATTATATCAGGCCTAGTTGCAGTTAAATACATTAAACTTCCAACCAAACTTTTGAACATGGTCGAATCCACATTGTTGTTGCAATCTTCCTTACTCAAATTTATACCTATGGTTGTTGGTGTTGGGGAAAACTTGCTTTCAAGCATCCTAAATCTCTTCAAGATTTCATTTGCATATTTTTCTTGAGAGATAAATATACCATCATGCATTTTTTTTACTTCTATGCCTAGAAAATATCTCAAGAGACCTAAATTTGTCATTTCAAACACTGTTTTCATGGTCTCTTTGAAATCAACAATGAGGAAATCATCATCCCTAGTGAAAACTAAATCATCAACATACAAGACAACAATCAAAATCTTACCATTTTTTGCCTTGATATAAAGAGTGGGCTCACCATTGCTTTTGCTAAAACCATTGCTCATCAAATATGAGTCAATCCTATTGTACCAAGACCATGGAGCTTGCTTCAGCCCATAAAGAGATTTCTTCAGCCTATACACCTTGTGTTCTTGACCCATAACTTTATATCCAAATGGTTGCTCCACATAAACTTCCTCTTTCAACACTCTGTTAAGGAAGGCAAACTTCACATCCATTTGAAACACCTTCCACTTGTGTTGGGCTGCAATTGCAATGATTTCCCGCACGGTGTCCATCCTTGCAACGGGGGAAAATGCCTCATTATAATCTCTCCCAAATTGTTGTTTGTACCCCTTGACAACTAGTCTTTCCTTATGCCTCTCTATTCTTCCTTCGACATTGCACTTGGTCTTGTAGACCCATTTCACCCAATAACTTGCTTGTTGGGAGGAAAATCAGTTAAATCTCATGTGTTGTTCCTCTCTATTGCATCTATTTCCTCATCCATTTCCTCACACCATTTCTCCTCTTTCACAACATCCTCAAAATAAACTGGATCACTATGAGAAAATAATGCAAAATTCACTCTCATCAAATTCTTCATCATACCTTTCATTTTGGTAGATCTCCCTTAGACTCTTCATCTTCTTTGGCATTAGGGATGTGAGAGTGGGGTCTGAACTTTCACTACTGTTACTACTCTGTTGAACAGATAGGTTCAGGAGCTATCGGGAGCTCTCAGGAGCTCTTCCAGAGCTTTCAGGAGCCAATCTTCTAGCTATCTTTAGCCGCTTGCCTTTCTGTCTACTCACTTCAGAAGCTTTTGAGAGCTGTTGGGAGATTTCAGAACCTCGACCAGTGCTTTCAAGAGCCACTCTTCCAGTTGTTTGTGACTGTCTTGTTGACTATCTACCTGCTTCAGGAGCCATCAGGAGCCGTCGGGAGCTTTCAGGAGCTCTTCCGAAGCTTTTAGGAGCTTGTCCGATGCTTTTAGGAGCAACTGTAGGCTCATCTTGTTGAACTTCCTATTCTGTTTCTGCTTCTTCAAGAGCTATCAGGAGTGGTTCTGAGCTGTCAGAAACTATTACTCTACCCCATGACTCATCCTCTAGGAACTCCACGTCCCTACTGATGATGATTTTCTTGGTGACTGGATTATATATCCTGTAGGCTTTGGACTCTTCACTGTAGCCCATGAAAATACACTTTTCACCCTTGTCATCCAATTTTTGCCTCTTTTCTTTAGGCACGTGGGCATATGCCACACACCTGAACACTCTCAATTGATCAACCATCCACTTGCATTTTTTCCATGCCTCTTGAGGGATTTTGTCACAGACCGCCTTTGTTGGACTTCTATTTATTAAGTAAACAACTATTGCTATAACCTCTCCCCAATATTCAATAGGGAGTCCCTTTTCTTTCATCATGCTCCTTGCCATCTCCACGATGGTCCTATTCTTTCTCTCAACCACTCCATTTTGTTGTGGAGTATAACTGGTTTTTAGCTCCTTCTTGATACCATTTTTCTTGCAAAAATTTATAAACTAATTGGAGGTATACTCTCCTCCTTGATTTGACCTTAGAACCTTGATCACATGTCCACTCTCCTTTTCAGCTTGGGCCTTAAAGAACAAAAACTTATCAAAAGCTTCAGATTTATGTTGTAAGAAATAAACCCATGTCTTATGGCTGTAATCATCAATGAAGGTCATAAAAAAATTGTTTTTACCAATAGAAATGATTTGCATAGGGCCTATCAAATCCATGTGCACCAGCTCCAATGGTGCTCTTGCCCTTGTAGAGTTGCCCGATTGAAAGGGTTTCCTATGTTGCTTGCCCAAAATGCAAGCATCACACTTAAAATTAGGCTCTACTATTCTTGGCAAACCATCAATCATTTTGTTCTTGGAAAAAAGACTTAAACCAACATAGCCTAAATTTCCATACCTGGGATGCCATAGCTTGGAGGGATCTTGACTGGTGCTTTTGAGGGCTACTTGTTGTATTGCTATACATTTTCCATTCATGAGAGCTGCAACAATAAACTGAGATGAGAAAAATGTCTCAGTCTTCAAAGGAAACATCTAGTTCTTTATCATTTGAATTGTTGCAAACACTTTCATCCTCTCATTCTTGTCATAAATAATGCATTGACCCTTCTCCATCAGCACTTTATATCAATTTTGGATCAGTTGTCCAACACTCATGAGGTTATTCTTTAACCCAGGAGCAAGAAATACATTTTGTATCTCCTTCTTCTCACCTTGCTTGGTGTGGATCATAATAGATCATCTTCCCACAATAGGAACTAATCCATTGTTCCCCATTCTAATTTTTGATTTCACATTTTTATCAATGAAAGAAAATAGACTTTCATTACCACTCATGTGGTTGTTGCAACTACTGTCCAAATACCAAACTTTAGGGCTTCCTTCTTCACCAATGTTGCACATGATGAAGGATGTGGACTGATTTCCTTCAGCCACATTTGCATTTTTTTTTTATTGATCACGCTGCTTTGTCCAACATTCGCTTGCATAATGGCCAAATTTATGATAGTAGTAGCATTCAACATTGCACTTGTCATTCTTCTGACACAAACTGTTGTTCTTCTTGCCTCCCCAGGAGCTAGTCTGAGAGTTGCTCACTCCCTCTTGGCTGCTAGCTTGTCCTAAGGTATCTCCTCCAACATTTCCTTGTTTGGAGTTGCCACAACCTCTACCTCTTGAGCTCCTTCCACCATTTTTTCTTCTCCCCCTTCTTCTTTCATTTGACTAAGCTTTAAAAGATTTCTCTTGGGAAGAAGTAGCAGACCTATTTAGGTGTTGCTCATGGGTTTGCAGAGAACCCATCAGCTCATCAATAGACAATGTTGTGAGATCCTTTGCCTCTTCAATGGAAATCACCACTCCATCAAACTTTGTGGGTAAGCTCCTAAGGATTTTCTCCACAATCGTCTGATCATCAATGACTTCTGCATTCACCCTCAATTGGTTTATCAAACCTGAGAGTCTTGTCTGAAAAACTAGGATGGACTCATTTTCCTTCATTTCAAGAGTCTCAAACTCTCTTTAAAGCATCTGAAGCTTCACCAATCTGACCTTGTCAGTCCCTTTGTAGTTGTTTTGGAGGATTTCCCAAGCTTCCTTTACATAGTTAGCTAGTGCTATTCTAGGAAAAATGACCTCTGTCAAGGCTTCTTCTATTAAACTAAATTCCTTAGCATCTTTCCTCCTCAACTCCTTCAACTAGGTCTTCTGGTTGTTTGTAAGAACTGCATATGCTGTAGGATTAGTTACATCATTGAAGCCACTGATCACAAACTCCCACAAATCATTTGCAACCATTATGGTCTTCATCTTCTTTGCCCAAACATCATAGTTCTTTCCACTAAAGGATGGTGGTTGTTGCCAAATCTTCCCTTCATCTCCAACCATGTCTCCTACACAAGAAAATTAATACCCAGAAAAAACAAATTCCCTAACTCACAAGGAAATGGGGCCTATGGCTCTAATACCATGTCAATTTTTTTTTAAAAATAAAATGAAAGCACAAAGTTGCTGCTCTATTTTCCAGCCAAACTAGAAATACCCAAATCAAATGCGGAAGCACCAGGAGACATGCAAATTTATTTTGTATTCAATAAGCTGGAAATGGAAATACATAAAAGGGAAAAAAACATAAAATTTAGAAAATAACTCTAAACTACAAACTACTAGTTGTTGGGAGCATCATGAGCTGCTCAACCAAATAGACAAACTTCAGGAGCTTCTAAGAGCTCACTGCTATGAGCTACACAGAGCTCTTTCAGGAGCAATCACTGCTCAATCACAAACACAACTGTTGTTGTTCACAGACTTCTCTGAATCACACAAAGAACAAAAACAAAATATTCCTTTTTAGATTGCTACTGCTCAGGAACTCTTCTTCCAACTTGACAAAATTAATTGCCTTCGATTCATTTTTTCTTTCAAACATTCCCTCTCAAAAATTTGAAATTACCTACCACCATTAATTTGGAATTCAAAAATAGCTACCATATTTACTTCTAGACCTATCAGAAGTTGCACGGATGAAGATCCCAAAAACTATCATTGAAAATAGGCTCCTGACGAGTAGGTGAAGCTGGGGGCTGACGTGAGGGCATGCTCAAGAGAAATTAATTTTCCAATAGGATTTACGCCTAGTGAAAGCATTTTCAGGACTTCCTTTAATGATGGCACGCAAGCTATTCATTGTAAGGCTTCTCCTATTGAGAACAAGCTACCCTACACTCTCGAGGAACTTGATCCAATTGGAAGATTGTTGGGATCATTTGATGATGGAGATCCTCTGAAAACTAATCTTTATGTAGGAAATTTTTCACAATAGGTGGATGAAAATTTCCTTCTACGCATCTTTGGTCGGTTTGGCCCTATTGCAAGTGTCAAGATAATGTTGCCAAGAATATAAGAGGAGCATAAACAAAAACACAATTGTGGATTTGTTGTGAGTTGATGGTCAGGCTGCAAAGGATGAAATTCAAGGTGTTTTTTATGAGTATGAACTGAAGCAGATGATGCCAGAGCCTAGCAACGACTGGATAAAAATGGAGAAAATTTAGGCCAAGTTGAGAAAATTTAATTATCCCAACAAGGACACAAAACTAGAACCTGGGCACAATCTAATTGAGGACTTGTTCCCTATAGAGGATGATCCTAGAGCTCCCATTCCTAATACAAGGTGCATATGATCTTGATGGGAGCTGGAGTGCTCCCATTAAGGATAGTCCATCCAAATATCCATAGGATAGAAAGGAAGATAACTCGCAAGGGGCAGATAATGGTAGGGCCGAAACTATTGATGATGCTAATAGAATGGTGAAAATAATTGCAGATAAAGAAACCAACAAAATATTAGGCGTCCATATCATGGGCTCAAATTTTGAACAACTAGAGAATTATGCAAAAATAGAGGAAGCAAAACTATAAAAACTGATCAAGAGTGTTGTTGATTTTGGTGCCAGAGTAACCATTGTAAAAAATGAACATGGTGGAACATTTGATGTTTTTAGTTTTGGCATTGTTTTACTAGAAGTTACATGTGGCAGGAGGCCCGTAGATCTATCCATGGAGAATGAACTGATTTTTTTGGTGGATTGGGTGAAGGATTTATATCAAAATGGAAAAGTCTTGCATGTAGTCGATCCATATCTTAATGGTGTTTATGATGAGGAAGAGGAATTAGTTGATGCAAGAGAGGTGGATTACTTTGGGTTGAAATAGTTCTTGTTAGAGGTAGTGCAAGGGAATGATGCTCCAATTGTCCAAGTTGAATCAGCCTTTGAGATTCCAAGTATGAGTATCTAGAATTATTATCGTTGCATCTCCATGCATGACAATTTAGCTCTTTCATTTTCAAACTTATGGAAGGATGTTTATAGAGATAGAGCCATTGAATTTATGAGGTGGTGAGATTGTAATTATGCATGTATTTGGTGGCATAATGGATCTTCCTAATTGCCATATGGGTTATATTATACAAATTCCCTCTCACAAATTTATAAGGACAATAGCGCACCATTAGAGAATCCAATTTTTGAATATCCTATAGCCTGCAATCATTCATGAAATGTGGAGTTCATCAAGGTTATTTGCTAATACTAGTAATCTATTCCAAATACTTATTTACACATAGATAATGGTAGGATAGCTTAATTTTTTATTCATCTTTAATTTCATGGGTGTTATCCATTACTCGTACCAAATTATCTCATCGACCATTTCACTAGTGAGTAGAATAATTAAAAGAAGATTCCTTCTACACTTTCCACATTGTTTTGGTCTCAATTAGGCATGCACATATCAGTTTTATTTTTCCTCTGTCAAACTACTTACATATATATATATATATATATTCACAAGTTTACAAGTAGAACTACCATAACTTTGGCCTCAGTAGCCACTTATTTTAAATTGTTAACCAATAGATCCACTATAATATTCATGCATCATGAGATCAATCCGCATTGAAAATTTCATTGGCTAGTGGGTTCCTCAAGCTAAGCTCCACTTTCTAAGTTCGTAGTCACTACATTAGGAGAAGGTTCACACTTCAAAGTTTAATAATTGTTAAAAGAAGTCTTGATATAACTAGTCACCTAGATCAAGTAGTAGTTAGAACTATTTGAATATATACATTCATTTTTTTTATTCCCTTCTTAAATTGTTCCATGCATCTTGCTCTAGCAAGTTTGGAATAATCAACTAGGCTACCCTTGTATTACATTTTTGCATCATGTCACAATGTATAACTTCTACTCTTAGGAAAATTGGTATAATAGCCTACTGAAGCATCATCTTGCCATCATTTTAATAGGTTGCAATAAATGTTAAACCTATGTCTTACAAATGAAATAACAATATTGAATGGTTCTTTGTTTATTAAATTCTAAGCATCTTGTGTCATATTCACTATCATCTTCACATTTTGTAGTTATTATGAATATAGTCTAATGATGAGACCTCTTGTATGATTCATTACTAGTTGATGTAATAGTAAGTCTATAACCTAAAACAACAAGGAGGTATTATGCTATAAATCATTGATGATGAGACCTCCCGTATGATTCATGACCAATAGATTTAATAGTAAATCTATAACCTAAAACAAGTCATATGCTATAGATCACTGGTACATTTGAATTAGGTTAGGATGACCAGATCACCATTCCACACATCTAATTTGAGAATTTAAAACCCCAAGTTTTGTAATGAATTTGAACATTATTTTCCTTGATGGACCTTTTTATAACTTTTCCTTCCATCTTACAAAAAAACATTTTTCTACTTAAATCTTGATGACTATACTCCTTATGTATTGAATGAAAATGACGTGGCCCTACCTCATAGAGATGCATATAGAGATGATGCCTTTACATTTTTCTTATCTCTTCATAATATTATTATGCTTAGTGATACTATTTTTCTTACATAGAACTACTTCTATAACCCTAAGCTTAAATATACTTTGGATGTTTCATCTTATGAGGAGCATATGAATAGTATAGTATGTGATTTGTTTCCTTCTCTATATTTCGATTTGAGTTATGATTGATATCTTCTTAGAATCTCCTCTTAAATTCCATGGATTAATGAGAATCACTACTTTGTGATACTTAATTTATTATGATATATGGCTCTTAGTGAAGAATTAATGTTTATAAATTATTAATTTCACACTATGAGTATACATATTATGAGAAATTATTAATCAATTTACAAGAATTTAATTGATGAAAAATTTTAATGGTTTGAATTGTCTTAAATTGAATTGATAAATAGTCCATTCACTACATTTAAAAAATTAAAATTTATTGAGAAATATTGATCTCTTGTTTCTTTTTTTATTATAATAAAACCTTGTCGCAAAGATTTAAAATGGAAACAAAGAGAAATTTGAGGAATAAGAGAATGCATTGTGTTGCAAGAATGGAAAGAATGAAGGTGTTTTCATTGATGCCAACTAGTCAATTGGTTATCAACTAATTGTTGTCGTCATTAGTGTCACAGATACAGGTTATTGGTTGTATATGTCAAGGATATTGAGAAAATTGTAATGAAGATATGTTGTAGGTGTTCAATGGTTGCTCTAGGATTTTCTCCTATGTTTGAATGGTTCAGATATGTTGATCATGGTTTTTGGAAGTTGCTATATCTAGATTTTTGGCTGTTGATTCATTATATAGTATGAGTTATGTTCACTAGTTGTGAACTATGGTTTTCTGTGTTTCTGGTTGAGGTCTAAGAGAAATATTGTTGGTCTGGATTTCTCTTTGTTAAATTCTTATGACTTATGGTTCTGATACCACTTGTAAGGAAAGCAAGAGGTGCGGAAGCAACTTTCCTAATGTCAAAACCATAGGGGAGAAAGCATACAATACTTTTAATTTTTCTAATTACAATCCAATTAAGAAATACATGAAAGAATTACAGAAATAGAGAAGATACTCAAAGACAATGAACAATAGATTTACGTGGGAAACCCTTTTGGGAAAAAACCCACCACACCAAGTTGAA
Source organism: Sequoia sempervirens (assembly GCA_007258455.2). Lineage (NCBI taxonomy): Eukaryota > Viridiplantae > Streptophyta > Pinopsida > Cupressales > Cupressaceae > Sequoia > Sequoia sempervirens. The sequence continues at coordinate 16,712 of VDFB02108512.1, forward strand.
TCTCTTTGTATTACAGTAACAAAAATTACATACAATCAAAGATACAACTCTCTGGTATCAGTTCACAGTAGCTTCATTCACTGTTCTTCCTCTTACAGAAAAATGCTCTCAACAAAAACTGATGATTTTTCAAACTCAGAATGCTCTATCTTAAAACTTAACACATTCTAATTTATGTCCTTTGTTCATCCTTATCCGCCATTGGCCCATCATAGAAAGTTTCCTCTTGAGCCTTGATTTTTCCCTTCATGCAGTTCAGCTCCAGCATTGTAATTGTTGCAAAAATCTAACAGCCATCCATTTGAAAATTGCTTCCTCTAATTGGTCCATGAGGCTCCACATAGGATGGTCAATCTGGTCAATGGCATTCAACTTTGTTGGAATATCGATGAGACACTAACAGTGTCTCCCCGATGCCACAAAGTCTTCATATCGATATCAGCATAAGTCCAAATAGTCAGTAGAACATTATAATGAATGCCATGAGTCATACTAAATCCACCATCATCCAATGCATTTCTATCGGCAAGAGATTCCTCATCGACTAGACTCATACCGATGCTCACAAAGTCACAACGACTTCAACTTTTCCATCGGCAAGACTTTCCAATCGCCAAGAGGTTTCACCGAGCCTTCTTGAAGTTTCACCAAAGCACCTGACAGTCGGCAAGACATTCGCTTCACCAAGAGGTTTCCCCGAGCCTCCTCAAGTTGTTTTGAAGCATCCACCAGTCAGCGAGTCTCATTGCTTTCGCTAGGACTTCATATCAAGGTCCTAAGTCATACCGATCACTCCAAACACCAGTTGGCAAGACATTGTCTTTGCAAAGACCTCACAGTGAGTGCCGAGACCTCACATTGAGCAACCAAGTCTTACCGAGTCAGCAAGAATTTTGTCATCGCCAAGACCTCACAGCGAACGCTGAGACCTTACATCGAGAACTCATGTCTTACTGAGTCAGCAAGACATTTGACCTTCGCCAAGACCTTTTACCAAGTGCCAAGAGCTACTTTGAACTATCAGCAAGACTCTCCATTGGTTGCCAAGACTTCATACTGAAGTCTTTGAGTCACCGTGAAGACCACAAGTGAATACTCCTATTGGCGAGACCTTTCCTTCATTGCTGAGACTTCTCCCCAAAACCCTTGAGCTACTTCGTCATTCGCTTTGACACCCGATAGGAGCATACTATTGGCTAGAGGTTTCCTTCGACAAAAGGTCACACCAAACACAAAAAGATCACAACGATAAACTTGTCGGCAAGACATCAGCTCTATCTCGGTGACATGAACATTTCAAAGGATTCAGAACAGCTAGTCGGCCAGACATGAATCATGTCACAGCGACTTTTCCCTGTAGGAGTTACATGTCAGTAAGAATTGAGGCACATACTCCAACAAGCTCCCACTTGACGAAGATCTTACTGACACCTCTATAGCATAATCAAACTATTGAAAAACATGGGCCAAGAGGCCCATCGAACTGGCACACCACTTGTATTTGTCTATGCTCACATGCTTCATCAATGCATCTGCAACATTCTCCAAAGTATCCACTTTCTCTAAAGAGACCTTCCCATCCTCCACCATATCTCGTACAAAGTGATACTGTACATCTATATGTTTCATCCTGGCATGGAAAGTAGGATTCTTTTCCAAACATATAGCACTCTGACTGTCACAGTAAATAGTAATTTTTCCTGCATCAAAACCAATGTTAGAACACAAACGTTTTAACCAGATTGCTTCTTTACAGGCATGTGTTTCTGCCATATATTCTGCCTCTATAGTGGACAAAGCAACTATAGCCTGCCGCTTGCTCATCCAACTCACTACACCACCATTCATCATGAAAACATATCCACTGGTGGATCTTCTGCTGTCAATGTCCTCTACCCAATCAAAGTACACATAACCTTGAATACTGAGAGTCCTCTATGATTCAACCAAGTTCCCATGGTAACACAAAGCATAGTCTGAAGTGACCTTCAAATATCTTAACACTCTCTTCATAGCATCCCAATATGTCCTTTTAGGATTAGCCATAAACTGACTAAGTACTCCCACTACTTGGGAAATGTCTGGCCTTGTATAGACCATTGCATACATAAGGCTGCCAACTGCACTAGCATATGGCACACTGGTCATGTCCTCCATCTCAGTAGGATATTTTGGACAATCTTCAATAGATAGCTTTGTTCCCTGCATAACTGGAACAACTAGCTGCTTGCAATCAGTCATACAAAATCTCTCTAGAACAGTCATGATGTACTTACTCTGACTGAGCCAAATTTTTCTATTTTCCCTATCCCTGGTTATTTCCATTCCCAGAATATACCTTGTTGCACCAAGATCTTTCATTTCGAACTTTGCAGACAACTGAGACTTAAGATCAGAAATCATTAGCTTACTATTGCCTATGAACAACATATCATCAACATAGAGTACAATAATAAGAACTTGATCACTTTCAGCTTTGTAATATAAACAATGATCACATTTTGATTTTACAAATCCCAATGACAAAAAAAAGTGTCAAATTTCTGGTACCACATTCTAGGAGACTGTTTTAGCCCATACAGAGATTTCTTCAACTTGCAAACCAATATTTCCTTACTTTTTCCACAAAGTGCTTGGTTGGGACATATGAAATTTCTTCTTCAAGATCACCATGAAGAAATTGTCTTCACATCCATCTGTTCGAATTTCTAAGTCATACGTTGTTGCAAAGTGACAAAAAGAAATCTAATAGATGTCGGCCTTCTGAGGAGAAAATATTTCTCCATAATCCAATTCCTCTACGCAGGAATAACCTTTTGCAACCAACTTGGCTTTATATTTTTCTACACTACCATCGGACCAATTTTATTTTTAAATACCCATTTGCAACCCACAACTTTTCTACCTTTGGAAATGGCGCAAACTCCGGTATCATTCTTTTTCTAATGATGCCATTTCTTCATTCATGGATTCCAACCAAGAGTTTGAATCAGACATTTTAAATGCCTCTTTCACAGTCCTAGGTCCATCAGTGCTGAAAATTAAAGCATAGGAACAAGTAGACTCTATTAAAGAAAACCCATACCTATCAGGTTGCTTTCTTTCACGAGTTGACCTCCTTACAGGCTGAGGCTGAGGTTGTTCTTCATCTTCTTCATAATTTTCAGAGCTACTTGGAAAGCATGGTATGAGGTACATTTGATTTTTTCAATTCCTCTTTATCTGGTGTCGGAGGAATTTTTGCTACATCCTTTTCATTTTCAGATTTCTTCTCTGACTGTAGATCCAATGTAGAAGGCTTCAGCTCACAAAATATAACACTTCTATTGTACAAAACCTTCTCAATCTCAGGATTCCAAAGCTTGTATCCTTTTATGCTAGCACTATAGCCTATAAATATACACTTTACAGCTTTGTTTTCCAACTTGGATCTTTTTTCAAATGGAACATATGCATATGCCTCACAGCCAAAGACACGAATATGTCTCAAAGAGGGCTTCTTTCCAGACAATGCTTCCAAAGGCGTCTTCTCAACAAGAGCAAAGTTAGGAGAATGATTTACCAAGTAACATGTTGTAGAGGCCCGCTTCAGCCGAACCTCCTCAAGCGACTGCTTTCGGCATACTTCATGCTCTTTCCATTCTTGTCTGTTGAACCTTCCGGCAACTCCATTTTGCTATGGGTATAAGGTGTAGTCTTGTCTTTAATCCCATGATCTTTTATGCAGTTACCTTTAATTCATGAACAAAACTCACCGCCATTGTCATTCTTTAAGCATTTATTTTTCCTACAGTCCTGATTTTTCAACAAAGGTTTTAAAATTCCTTAAACCCATTTGAACACTTCTAATTTACTTTTCAGAAATATACAAATGTTCTTCTTGAATAATCATCAATAAATGACACATAGTATCTTGATTTAGACGGAGAAGAACATTCACTAGACCAAAAACATTAGAATGAATATAATCAAGCAAACTAGAAGATTTGTGAGGACTGGAATAAAATGAAACATGATGTTGTTTACCATATATGCAATGTTCACAAAATTTGAACTCAAGGTTACAATCTTCAAGCCCTTCTACCAAGTTTTTATTTTTCAAGGTTTTTAAACCTTTTTCACCAATGTGGCCTAGCCTATAATGCCAAAGCATAGTCTTCTCTGCTGGAAGTTTAACCTCCATGGTGTTTACTCCATCAGGAACATTTCCCTCATGAGTAGCTTTCTGTGACTTTACAGAGACACTATTGCATTGAATAGCTTGTGCATCCAGCTTGTACAAGGTACCAATTCAAGCACCTCTAGCCAACACCATAGAGCCTCTAGTCATCTTGTAGTCATTTCTAGAGAATGTGACATGTACTCCGATATCATTCATCTTACTTACAGAAAGTAAATTTTGAGCCAGACCTGGTATATGCATCACATCATTGATTCCCTTCAGTCTTCCATCAAGGAATTGAATTCTGACTCTTCCACGGCCAACAATTTCCAAAGATGAATCACTTGCCAAGTATACCTTTCCACCATTGTATTCTTCATACTTTGTGAACCAGTCTCTATGAGATGTCATGTGGAAAGATGCTCCAGAATCAATCAGCTAGACATCATCTGATGCTCGTGTAGCCAAAGCTGCAATGAAGGCATTTGCATCACTCTAAGAAGAATCATTTCCAAAAGAATTCTTCTTTTTCTTTTTCTCCTCCTTGCAATCCTTTCAGACATGACCAGGTTGCCCACAATTCCAACACTTCACCTTGGACTTCTTGCCAGGAGACTTTGATCTCCCTTTTGATTTCGATTTGGATTTCTTGTCCTTCTTCTTGCCTTTCTCCTTCGATCTACCTCTGATAGCCAGAGCCTCCTTTGCCATCTTAAAAGATTTTCTTCTCATTTCTTCTAATAATAGAGAAGCAACAACATCTTCCATTTTGAATGTGGATGTTGTACTCCCTATAGCCATCACCAAATGATCCCAAGAATCAGGCAGAGAACATAGTAGCAGCATGCAATGATCTTCATCTTCAATCTTCACAGCAATAGATGTCAACTGAGAAATCAGCATGTTGAAAGCATTCAAGTGATCAGCAATAGACCCTCCTTCCTGCATTCTCAAAGAGTATAGCTTCTTACTCAAGAATAGCTTGTTCACCAAGGACTTGCCCTGATAAATGGATGCTAATCTTTTCCACAAGGAAGATGCAGTCTTTTCTTCATGTACATTCAAAAGAATAGAATCTGCTAAATAGAGCCTTATCAGCCCCTTAGAATTTCTATCTGCAAGATCCCAATCCTCTTGCTTCATGCCTTGAGGCATAGTTCCAAACATGGCAAGCCATAGATCATGATCCACTAACAGATCTTCCATTTTGAGTTTCCAACACTCAAAGTTACTACCATTGAATTTCTCTATTTCCATCTTCTCGGATGTGCTCACCATCTTAATTTGTAATAAAATTATCAGACCTCTACCAAACTCCCACTGAAAAAATATTTGACACAAAAAACCCAACCCTCTCACAAGGATAACACAACTGGACAGGCTTTGATACCACTTGTAAGGAAAGTAAGAGGTGCAGAAGCAACTTTCCTAACATCAAAACCATAGGGGAGAAAGCATATAGTACTTTTAATTTTTCTAATTACAATCCAATTAAGACACACATGAAAGAATTACAGAAACATAGAAGATACTCAAAGACAATGAACAACAGATTTACGTGGGAAACCCTTTTGGGAAAAAAATCACCACACCAAGCTGAATCTCTTTGTATTATAGTAACAACAATTACATACAATCAAAGATACAACTCTCTAGTATCAGTTCACAGTAGCTTCATTCACTGTTCTTCCTCTTATAGAAAAATGCTCTCAACAAAAACCGATGATTTTTCAAACTCAGAATGCTCTATCTTAAAACTTAACACATTCTAATTTTTGTCCTCTGTTCATCATTATCCGCCATTGCCCCATCATAGCAAGTTTCCTCTTGAGCGTTGATTTTTCCCTGCATGCAGTTTAGCTCCAACGTTGCAACTGTTGCAAAAATCTAACAGCCATCCATTTGAAAATTGCTTCCTCTGATTGGTCCACGAGGCTCCACATAGGATGGTCAATCTGGTCAAGGGCATTCAACTTTTTTGGCATATCGGTGAGACACTAACAGTGTCTCCCCAATGCCACAAAGTCTTCATATCAATATCAGTGTAAGTCCAAATAGTCGACAGAAAATTATAACGAACGCCATGAGTCATACTCAATCCACTGTCATCCAATGCGTTTCTATCGGCAAGAGATTCCTCATCGGCTAGACTCATACCGATGCTCACAAAGTCACAATGACTTCGACTTTGCCATCGGAAAGACTTTCCAATCGCCAAGAGGTTTCACTAAGCCTTCCTGAAGTTTCACCGAAGCACCTAACAGTTAGCAAGACATTCTCTTTTCCAAGAGGTTTCCTTGAGCCTCCTCAAGTTGTGTAGAAGCATACACCAGTCAGCGAGACTCATTGCTTTCGCTAGGACTTCATACCGAGGTCCTAAGTCATACCGATCACTCCAAACACTAGTTGGCAAGACATTGTCTTCGCCAAGACCTCACAACGAGCACCGAGACCTCACATCGAGCAACCAAGTCTTATTAAGTCGGCAAGACTTTTGTCATTGCCAAGACCTCACAGTGAATGCCGAGACCTTACATGGAGCACTCATGTCTTACCGAGTCGGAAAGACATTTGACCTTCGCTAAGACCCTTCATCGAGCGTCGAGAGCTACTCTGAACTATCAGTAAGACTCTCCATTGGTCGCCAAGACTTCATACCAAAGTATTTGAGTCACCGCGAAGACCACAAGTGAATACTCCTTTCGGTGAGACCTTTCCTTCATCGCTGAGACTTCTCCCCGAGACCCTTGAGCTACTCTGTCATCTGTTTTGACACCCGATAGGAGCATACTGTCGGCCAGAGGTTTCCTTTGACAAAAGGTCACACCGAACACAAAAAGGTCACAACGATAGACTTGTCGGCAAGACATTAGCTCTATCTCGGCAACATGAACATTTCAAAGGATTCAAAACAACTAGTCGACCAGACATCAATAATGTCATAGTGACTTTTCCCTACAGGAGTTACATGTCAGTAAGACTTGAGGCACATATTCCAACATAGAAAGATGGGGGGCCAAAAAGTGGCCACCCCACTTTCAAAATTCAAAAAATCCTTAACACAAGTGTGTTATAATGTGCTCATGTTATTTCTTATTTAAGTAAACAAAGAAGAAGCAAACTTCATTTTATTTTATTTTTCTACTGTTGCAAAGTTTTTTCGTAGCCTACAAACCTTCCAAGACATGCTCACATTCTAGGAAGCCAAAAACTACATTTTTTTTCCAAATCTTTGTCAAAATACCACCACGATTCTAGGGAGGTCAAAGGGGTAAGTTATTATTATTTTTTTATGTGAATTTGGTATTAAATAAGTATATTTAATATGTTTTTTTGATGTAAATTTATTTAATTTTTAGGAATTGTTATGCACCCCCAAATCCTCCTCAAAATCCTCATGAAAATCCTAATTCAGCTCATGCTCAAATCCTTTTTGAAGAAAAAACATCAACAAATACCTCCAAAAATTTCTCATCATGCTCCATGAACACAAGAAAATTTAATGGGGCAAATTGAAAATAGCAAAAAATAAATTGAGTTAATTGCAAGGTTGAGAGATCCTTTAGGCATAACCTCGCATAGAACCGCACTTGCTCAATTACTTCAATTCATAATATCTCATGTAGATTCAATTAGCAAGCAAATAAATAGTTGGTCCAAGAAGAGATGGGAAATTAGACAATTTTATGCAAAAAAATCATCAATATAAACAAGTTAAAGATGAAAAAATACAAAATATGACTTGTGTGCACTATTCATGAACCCTAAAATGAATCAACCCTTACATCTTGCATGCAAGAGGTTCCCTATCCATTGGTGCAACCACCAAGGGATAAAGAAATATTTTTGGGAAAGGTGGTGACTATCCCTTCCGTTGTGAAGGAGAGTGTTGAGATGGATACATTGCAGTTGATTA